>PVKU01003975.1:0-160988 GCA_004027475.1 Anoura caudifer
GCAAAATAGAGGAAAAAGTGAAGGCTATGAAAAGTGAAATAAAGGAAAATGCACAGGGAACCAACAGTGATGGGAAGGAAACTGGGACTCAAATCAATGGTTTAGAGCAGAAGAAAGAAATAAACAGTCAATCAGAACACAATGAAGAAAAAAGAATTCAAAAAAATGAGGAGAGGCTGAGAAACCTCTGGGACAACTTTAAATGTTCCAACATCCAAATCATAGAGGTGCTAGAAGGAGAAGAGAAACAGCAAGAAATTGAAAACTTATTTGAAAACATAATGAAGAAGAATTTCTCCAATGTGGCAAAGGAAATAGACTTGCAGAAAGTCCAGGAAGCTCAGAGAGTCCCAAAGAAGTCAGACCCAAGGAAGCGCACACCAAGGCACACCATAATTACATTACCCAAAATTAAAGATAAGGAGAGAATCTTAAAAGCAGCGAGAGAAAAGGAGACAGTTACCTACAAAGGAGTTCCCATAAGACTATCAGCTGATTTTTCAAAAGAGAACTTACAGGCAAGAAGGGGCTGGAAAGAAGTATTCCAAGTCATGAAAGGCAAGGACCTACATCCAAGATTGCTCTATCTAAGAAGCTTTCATTTAGAATGGAAGGAAAGATAAAGTGCTTCCTAAATAAGGTCAAGTTAAAGGAGTTCATCCTGACCAAGCCCTTATTATATGAAATGTTAAAGGGACTTATCTAAGAAAAAGAAGAAGAGCAAAAATATGGTCAGATGACAATACACTTACAGCTATCAACAATTGAACCTAAAAAAAAAAAAGTAAACATCTAGAATACTATTCCTATTTCTGTTATTCTGTTCTGAATCACAGAAATGGAGATCACACAAAGGATTATCAGTGGGGAGGGGGTGGGGGAAGAATGGGGGAAAAGGTACAGGGAATAAAAAGCATAAATGGTCTACAAAATAGGCAGGGGGAGGTTAAGAATAGTATAGGAAATGTAGAATCCAAAGGATTTATATGTAGGATCTATGGACATAAACTACTAAGGTCAGGGAATGCTAGTGGGGGGGGTGCAGGGCAGAAGGGAATAAAAGGGGAAAAAAGGGACAACTGTAATAGCATAATCAATAAAATATATATTTTTAAAATGTCCTTTATAAAGAAGCAGTGATATGCCAACATTTTAAATTTGCATACTGCCACATTTGTATGAAGTCTTGCAGACTGATTAATTTTAAAAATATATTCTGCAGAAAAGTATTTCTTTGTCCCATATTAGAAAAGAGTATTTTGGGGGAGAGCAAAAAACACTTTCTTAAGCTCCAAATACTTAGGCTCCACCTTTTTTAATGTTAACAATTATTGAGTGGTGACTTTATGCTAATCACATTATTTATTATTTTATTTACTTCTCAAAACAAAAGTAAATATCTATGATGTAAGTACTTTATTATCCCTCTCTTAAGGAATGAGAAAACTGTACCACAGAGACTTTAAGTAACTTATCCAAGGCCACATTCATTTGAACCAGAATGGTCATATATTAGCACTCAAGCTTTGGAATCCCAAACTTACTCTCTCAGATACTTGTCTAGATTTGTTTGGCAGGAAATGCGGAGGGATAGTCAGGCCAGAGTGTTGAGGGATCTCTCAGGGACACCATTAACATTGTAAGAGGACTTCTTGCGACACAACACCTACGTACATCAACAGATGGAATCATAATTGCATGATGCCCTATCTCAGTACAGTTAAAAACTGCACACTTACATTGTAATAACCTCCCAATGAACTATATAGTTCATTCATAATGAACTATAATTTTATCACCAAAGTGATGAAATTATAAGCTCATGAATGATCACAAAGAACTTTCAGATTCCCGTTCAGCAAGGCATCCTAAGGTTCAATAACTTGAAGCTATTATATCGCTGCTGCTCCTGTTCTAATTATAGAGACAAAGAATTTTGATGTCTTTAGAGCAAAAGTGGTTTCATAGCCACTTTCTTACCAAACCACAGAAGAGCCTCAGGGTTAACCCTCAGTTAACCTACTACTTCATTCAATCACCAAATATTTACTGAGTGCCTTCTTTGGGCTTGCTTTAGGCCCACTGTCCTAGGCTCTGGAGATACCGCAGTGTTGGGGATGAAGCTCCCACATTCTAGAGAGCTTACGTTCTAGAGAGAGAGACAGCCTCTAAACAAATAAGTGTTTGTGTGTACAGAACAATGAATCTGGCCAAGGGACAGAATGCAGTGGTCACTGGCCCTAATTTAGACAAGGTGGTCAGGAAAGACCTCCCCAAAGAGGTGACATCTGAGCAGAGACTGGAATAATGTAGCTATATGGAAGAAATGAGCACGTAGGCATGGAAAGCAACAGGCGGAAAAGTTCTGAGGTGAGACCCTGACGTCCGCGTGGTGGAACACAGCAAAGAGGCCCATGGGGCTGGAACACAGTAAATAAGGGAGAGACAAAGAGATGAGGTGGCAGAGTAGGCAAAGCCAGGTCCCAGAGATTCACCTGGACCATGGAATGCGAGCCCCTGACTTTTATTCCAGGCAGCCTGGGAAACCACTGGTCAGCACTGAACGGGAGTGTGTCATATATTATCTGTCATGTCATGTTTTAAAGAATCACTTAGATGCTGTGTCAAAAATAGACCATAACACCTAATGATGCTAATGATAAGTGACGGCCACTCAGTGATTTAGAGGTGACCATGGTACTGAATGTTGATTACAGCAATTTCTAGTGTCCTCACCCACAGAAATGGAGGCAATGCAATTCAAACCTGCCCCCAGGGAAAAATCTTAAGATGAGCTATATGGATTGACCAGAAATATGAACTTAAATTACGAATGTGAACTTAAAATTATGCATTTCTATTGAAACTGCCATGGTCAGACTTCTGTTCTGGCAGAACACACCCTAAGGCACCTTCAAGTATCCCAGTTCTCACCTTCCCAATGGGTGGGCAAGGAGATGTTGACCAAGTTACAGCATCACAAGAATAGTCCAGCTGTATGGTGAGCTGGGGACCATTTGTTTGCCTCAGGTTAGCCAGGACAGAAGGGGGACCAGGGAAGGGCAGGCAGAAAACAAGACAGTCCAGGTATGGGAGGCAAAGTGGGCCCACAGGACATTAACTAAGAGGAAATTAACACTGCAGGCCTACTTGGTGCCAGGTTCTGTACAGATGTGATCCTGTTTTTAACTGAACAACAACACTGTGAGGAAAAGGAGACTCGAATATGTTCAATAACTATCCCAAGGTCATGCAACTATTGAGTGACATAATAGACACTTAGGCTCAGGCTTTTTTTTTTTTTTCTCCAAAGCTTGTAATTTTTCATGCAACATCCAGTTGTGCTGATGGTGTTGGCACGGTGACAGTGAGAAGATTGTCCTAAATAAATGTGAAAATGAATCCTGGGCTATTCATTACCCTAGCTTTATAAGCAAGCCATCATCCCTGTGGCAGGATTGAGCAGCACTAGAGAAATCTCAGTGCTAATAAAAAGAGGCATCACTCCAGTTTATGGTGCCCTTACCTGCAGCGTTGGAAGGGTGGGAGATGGAGGAGGAAGTATCCCCAAAAGTGTCTTACCTAGAGCTGAAAAAATAAAAATGGAAACAGAATTCTAGCTACCAAAAAAAAAAAAGATCTCTCAGGCTGAGCTCTGTTTCATTCAGAAAATATTTATCATTAGTTTCAACCAATTCTTATTAATTCTCTCTCTGGTTTGGAATTCTTCAGAGAACCTAAATTGCAAAATGTTTTAAAAGTGTAACTTAATGCCTGATTCTACCTCCACAAATACCATTCTCATGGGTGAATATATTCTTTTATATCTTCATTCAATGAATGTTTATTGAGCATCAGTTATGTGCCAGGCACCAGAGTAATTTGGCAAAGAAATTCCTAAATCCTCCTGGTGTTCTTTCTGAAGTAACTAAGTACTCCTGACACATTACTGATTTGTAATAACAAATACCTGACAGAAAGATCCCCAGTTAAATTATATATAAATCTACTGCCTTTGAAATTAAAAATATATATAATATAGGAAAAAATATGACATGCAGATAGTTGCCCTTCATTTCTCAGTCGTCTGAGTTCTTATTCTCTTAAGTCTGGTTATTATTAAGTAGAGAGCATTCTCAGCATGCTACAGCATATTAATTTCCACTGGCAAAGTGTCAACTGGAATAACTTTTTTATGTGTAGTTAGCATGTATGTGTATGGAGGCTGCTAAATCTCCTCCTCTGTTCTAAAACTAAGACGGGGCGGGTGTGGAGAGAGGAGGATCTCATTGTAGACTGCTGTTGCCCATCTGGCTCTTCCCCTTCTGGATTCAACATCATCTCCAGAGTTAACATTTGGAGACTCTCCAAGAAAACATTCTCTGTGGCCAGTACTCAACTGAGCCTCCAGTCATGCTGCTGGAATTCCAGAGGCCAGAGAGAGTATGGATTTATCTTGAAGGCCATCCCTGTACTACCAGACCAGGGCGTGATCTCTTCCCGGAGCTCTGCACGTCAGAGACACTAATCCTCTTGCCTGAGGAGAATGAATCAGGCCACACTGACCAAACTGCAAAACGGGGCAGCACCACATTAGTCAGAGACCACTCTAGGGCACTGGATGTGCAGCATTGAGAACTCGACAGCAGGGACCACCACAGAGCTGGTGGGGAGCTCTAACACATTAAACAATGAAACCACAGTGTTGAGCTTCAGAGCTGGAAGGGAGTTACGTCAGCCGTGCATTTTACAGAGAAGCAAATGGCCGCCCAGAGAAAGTAGGTGCTTTCTCTAAAGACATTCCACTGTCAAAAAGCAAAGCCAGGCCTGGACCTCATGCTGGTAGAACCCCAACACCAGCCGTGCACCTAGAGCCGTGGTGGGCCAACTTCCACGTGGTGTGTTTTCCAGAGCCGTATTCTCAATGGACCACTAATGTGTTCACTGATGGCGCATTTAGGCCTCCCAAAGGAGCCTCTCATCAGGCTCCTTTCTCCCCAAATTGTATTTTTATAATCTCAAACTTATACACAAGTTGTGCTTACAGTATACAGAACTGCTTTCCCTAAACCATTATGCTAACATAATATGCCAAACCCTTAAATACTTTACATGTCCTATAAACAAAGGTAATTCTCCTATATTATTTCTAAAAACTCGCTCTACAGTTCTCCTATATTACTGAATATAATCATGAAAATTAGGAAGTTAATATTGATACCTTAATATTATCTAGTCCACACATCCTACACAAGTTTCCTCAGTTTGCCAAAAGCATCCTTCGTAAAAGAGGAGTCCAGCCTGAATCACAGAGTACATTCAGTTGTCGTAGTCTCATTCAGTGGAACGTGGTTCCTTAGTGTTTTCTAGACTTTATGACCTCACCCCTCTTGAAGAGTACAGGACAGCTTTGGTAGACTGTGCTTCACTTTATCTTTGGCTGATGTTTCCCCAAGATTAGAGTTGACTTTTCACAATTTTGGCAATAACATTACAAAAATGATGTTGTGTGCCTTATTAGACCTTATCAGGATTTTGAGTTTTCCTATCTGTGATGTTAACATTAATTACCTAATGACAGTAGTTTCTGCCAACCCTTTTCACTGAACAGGTACTGTTCTAAATTTTTATAATTCAGAAGTGTTTTCTGAGGAATCACTTCCAATCTATATAGCTGTTTCATTCATCATAAAACTTCCAATGCATTTATTCAGTTATTTATAACATTATGAGTATGTGGATTCCTATTTTTTCAAAAGGTGATTATCTGTTACCATTGTTATTTATTTTGATGCCCAAATTTTCCCACGATTGGCCAGTCGGAGCCCCTTCAGGCCAGGTCTTTTGTCCTTTTTTCATGTCCTTACCATTCTTTGAGCACTTTGTTGCTTCCAGAATAAGATTTTGTAGGCTCATCTTGTAATTTCTCTGTTCCAGCTGTCAAATCAGCAAAATATCTGGGTGTTTGCTGAGTTCATTGCTATTGGTGTATCACCGCTCTGCCCACTTGGTGTACAGAACTGGGAAATGCACACACACCAAAAAAAAAAAAACAAAAAAACAAAAAAAAACAGACATATATTTGTTCCTGTATATCTCGTGTGTGTGTATGTGTGTGTGTGTGTGTGTGTGTGTAAAATAACAAGTTTACAATGAAACTTCCCATTCTGATACACCATAGAATTCATTCTTGTCTTCTTATTTCCACATGTGGAGTTATCTTCTCCAATACTGAAAAATCCACCCCACATTATTCTGAACGTATTTACTTACTTGATCAATCTCTACAGCCACCACCACTGTCTCATCTCACTGAAACCCTCCTGCTGTGCTGGAGCTCTGACCCCTGCTATGGGACACATTCCTGTGGGGTAGCCCTGCTTGCCTCTCCTAGGCTCTAGCATCCCAACCTGGGCTGTGACCCACCTGCATGGACACCTTCCTCCCCCTTGTTGGAAGGACCACAGAGCCTTCCTTACTTGCCCCTAAAACCTACTAAGCTTGGTTTCCCCTAAAGGCTTTGTGGAGAATGGTTCAGGAGGGAAAGTGAAGGGGAAAAATTAAGAAAAACAAGAAATGCACATGGTGAATTCCAGCCTTACATTACTCCATGACCTCCATGATCCTCCACCACTCTCTTCTTACCTGAAAAATGGCATGAACTACATTGCATTATGATCGTCGATGCATACATCTGCCTTCCTCACAAAACCTGACCTACTTGAGGCAGGGGTTATAGTCAAGTTGTGTTTTACATCCACAAAACAACACAATGTGGCTCAGAGAGTAAGGACACAATATATATTTGTTCAATAAATAAAATGAAAGATAACATAAGAGAATGGATGAACACCTAAATATAACCATCTCTTCACTCTGTGCAGGCATTTTTCTTTTAACTATTGTCTCTTAAGGATTAAATGTTTTCTGAAGCCAAATGATTATCTAATGGGGTACGGTAAGAGTAAATAGATGGTACATGCCTTAGTCTATTTGGGCTCACAGTCTGGGTGGACCATATAGAGCAGAAATGTATTTCCCACAGTTCTGGTGACTTGAAATCCAAGATCAAGTCTCTAGCAGAGAGACTGGTGAGAGCCCACTTCCTCGTTCACAGACGAGATCTTCCTGCCAGACTCCTCACATGCTGGAGGGGGCAAAGGAGCTCTCGGGGGTCTCTTTTATAAGGGCACTAATCCCACTATAAGGAAAAGAGGGCTCTACCCTTATGACCTACTCATCTCCCCATCTGCTAATACCATCACATTAAGAGCAAAGATTTCAACATATGAATTCGGAGAGAACACACATATTCAGTAGAAGTAGCAATAGGAGTGATGTTTTTGATTAAATTTATTGGGATAATGTTGGTTAATAAGTTATATAAATTTCAAGTGCACAATTCCATGATACATTATTTTTATATTGCATCATGTACCCACCACCCAAAGTCAAATCATCGGTCACCATATATGTGATCCCCTTTACCCTTTACTAGCTCCCCCGCCCCCTTCCCTCTGGCAACCACCATACTGTTGTCTGTGTTTATGAGTTTGCGCTTATTTGTTTTTATCTGTTTGTTCATTTGCTGCTTTCAGTTTTATATCCCACATATGAGTGAAATCATAAAGTTCTTAACTTTTTCTATCTGACTTATTTTGCTTAGCATGATATTTTCAAGATCCATTCCTGTCGTTGTAAATGCCATGATTCCATCTTTTCTTATGGCTGAGTAGTATTCCACTGTAGATATATATGTCATTATATATGTGTGTGTGTGAGAGAGATTATGTGTGTGTGTGTGTGTGAATATATATATACCACATCTTCTTTATCCAATTCTCTATCAAAAGACACTTGTGTTGTTTTCATGTCATATCTTGGCCACTGTGAATAATGTTGCAATGAATATAGGAGTGCATATATCTTCATGAATAAAATATTTTTAAATTTTGGGAGTAGATACCCAGAAAAAGGGCTGCTAGGTCATATGGTAACTTTATTCTTAATTTTTTTGAGGAGGCTTCATACACTCTTCCTTAATGGCTGTACCAGTTAACAAGTTTACATTCTTACCAGAAGTGGATGAGGGTTCTTTTTTCTCCACAACCTCTCTAATACTTGTTATTGCTTATCTTGTTGACAATGAGATACCACATGTTAGAATGACTATTATCAACAAGGAATGATATTTTTATATAGGTATTGGGGTATTCTTGGCCCTTTCAAATCACCCATTTGGTAGGAGCTGCCTGCTTTGCTTTCTTGAGGAACTACCCATGTAATAAAAAAATATTAAGTGTTTAAAAATACTTGAGGCACTGAATGGTAAGGTGCCCTGCCTAGTACTTTGCATTTATTCTTTTCTGGCCATGAGCTATCTGACCTTTCAGGCTCAGGTCAGCCTTCTTATCATCTATTACATGAATTTTTTCTCAGTGATTCTAGTTTGTATGGACTCCTATTCTCTAAGTTTCTATTGACTATAAAGTCAATACCACAAAGCCAGCACTACGTTTTTACTTAAATTAGCTCTCCAAATAGGCTATGAATCTTTTGAAAGCAGCGACCATGCCTTTTACTTCCTTGTTATCTCTACCAGTGTCTAGAAAAATATTATGGGCCTATTAAATATTTGATTGATTAGCTCATTAACATTCAGTAAGTGGCAATATAGTGGTTTTAATAGTCAGTATCCCTCAAATTGTAGCTCTAAGTACATATTACTTCTCAGAATAATTTCAGCTGACTCTGGGGCATAGGGCTGTCCCTGGATCCCTGGTGCCTGGGCCTGGGGAGACTAGGACAGATATATAGTGGCCCAAAGTGTGAGAGCTCGGTAAGGGAGGTGATTGAGGGGTGGAGGTGCTGTGGATTTAACTGTTGCTCAAGAAGGGGACCTGACAGGCCTCTGGCTATGGCCTCAAAACTGGATCAAAACAGTATTCTTTAAAAAATTATTACAGTAAAACTTAATATGCTAATAGTAAATGAGCTATCAAGCCATGAAAAAATATGAGGAACTCTTACATGTACACTGCCAAGTGAGAAGCCAATGGGCACATTGTACATACTATATGATTTCCACTACACAACATTATGGAAAAGGCAAAACTATGCAGACAATAAAAAGATCAGGGGTTTTCAAAGGTTAGAGGGGAGGGATGGGCAAGCAGGGAGAAGACAGAGTATATTTAGGGCAGGAAATATATTTTGCATAATGCTATAATTTGTGGATGTATTTCATTATATATTTGCCCAAACCCATAAAATGTACAACACCAGGAGTAAACCCTAATGTAAACTATGGGCATTGGTTGATAATAATGTATTGGTGTAGGTTCATTGGTTGTAACAAATATAGCCCTCTGGTGTGGGATCTTGGTAGGGAGTAAATTGTACATAAATCGGGTATACGATAACTGTACTTTCCACTCAATTTTGCTGTGAACCAAAAATGGCTTTAAAAATAAAGTCTGTTAATGTTTTAAAAGAGAAAATATATGTCATGTATAAAGAGAAAACTGAAGGAGTATTTTTCTCCTGGAAATTAAGAAAGAAAACCATTATGCAATAAAGAATATGTAAGATGTATGATGGAACCTCATAATTAGTAAAAGACAATCTACTGTAGAAAACAAAGATTCATAGAATACTCATTGAAGACATACTACATGCTAGGCACCACAAGAAGCATTAAAAAATGAGACATTATCTCATTTAATCTCATATAACTCTTATCATTCCTCCTGAAAATGTGTCATTATCCATTTTAAGATAGAAACTGAGGCTCAAAGGTGATAGGTGTTTTGCCCAGTTAGATTAATTCAAACAAGCAGAGTTGTCTCCGTTAGCCAAGTAGTGCTGAGATTTCATGGTAAATAAGAACCATCTTCTGTAAGAAAAGAATTGACAATTTCAAGAGAAGACAGTCATCAAGCCCTCCACTGTATAGCATTTGGGGCATCAGATATGGAGTGGTGAATGGAAAAATTAACTTTGCCTAGAAGGAGAGAGCATTGCAGCTGGGACTCAAAAGATGAGTATGCTTTCTAATAAGTATGTCATATGTGAGAGGTCTTTCTGGTGGGAATGATGGCAAAGGCAAAGAGACATAAAAAGCAGGAAGCTCAGAATGAATGGAATATGGCCCCAAAGAGAGGCAGGGCACCAAGGAGGCAGGGGAGCAGCTCAGGGCCGCAACAGTCCTGCCAAGGAGCAATATGGGTTTGGAATATCATTGTGTGGCAACATGGGACTGTCAATTACAGAGAACCAGGACTAGGGATAAAGGGACAAAAAGGAGGCAAGAGTCATATAATTACACCCAAGTGAGACAAAGGCAGAGCAAGGTCCATGGAAAAATGAGATAAGCCAGAAACACTGATGTTTTGTTAAATTAGAAAACACATAATGCAATCTTCAAATTGTTTCTGAGTTACTTTTGTCTAAATGTCACTGCAATCTGATGACCTTCACTGCTACCCTGTTTAAAATTGCAACTCTACCCCATAACCCTGATCTCCTTAATATTCTTTACGTTCTTTTCTCCACCAAACCTATCAGTGTAAGCACTAACATTCTATGCAATTTACATTTCTGATTGTTTATCGTTCATTGTCTGTCTTCTCCCACTGGAATATAAGCTTCATGTCCTGGACCAGTCACTTTAACCAACTCTATAAGATGGTTAACATTAGTTTGTTTACCCATTTTACAGATAAGAAACCTTGCCCAGAGAGTTGAAGTAAATCGTTCAAGATCACATGTCTAGAAAGTTCTAAAACGGGGGCTCAGACCCAGGTCTGATGAGCTCTAAAGCCCATGCTCATAAGCACTACACCATATTGCCAAGTAGAAAGCAATGATATTGCCAGATGGAACAGGCTGGGGCTTTGCTAATTTAGGGAAAAGGGAACTAGTAAAGATGGCTTTCCACAAGGCAAGTACAAAGAGATAAACATTTAGCAAATTAATGCAGTAGTTTGAAGGGTAGTTTGAGCAGATGCCATGTGCAAGTTACCAGTGAAAACATCAGTTTTTTAAGCCAAATGGTATTTTGAGAGCATGAAGAGAATGTAATTATAAGATTTTTTAATCATAAAAACAAATCCATACACATAAACACTTAGCTAGAAGAAGAATAGGGCATATTGCTGAGAATATTACATTAAGCATGTCTTTTACTAATTAATAAGATATTGGCCATCATGAAATTACAAGTGCTCAAATGCAGTAATTATATTATGATTTGATGTACAATTACTGATGTTAATGTTTATAAAGAAATATGAGTCTTCCCAGTCACTTCTCCCAGTGGAGGGCCCTGTGAGGCCAGGACAGAAGCGGAGAATGTCTCATCTGTGACAGTTCAGGGCCCTCCAATGCAGAGAATGGAGCCAGGAACTGTGCAAGAACTGCAAGTCTGAAGGGAACTGAAGTCAGTTGCCAAAACAAGGATGCTGTAGCAGCGATCAACAACCACCTACAACAGATGTTGTGGTTTTCATTGGAGCCATCTCTCCATCTTGCTCTTATCTGTGCATTGGGATGTGTGAGATCTGAAGGGCCAGGAGGTAGAGGGAAAGAACTTAAGAGTTTCCAAAGAACTCTGACATATATGAATTATCTTAGTAGGTCATGAATCATTCAAAGGCTGTAAGTAAGGCTAATCCATCTTTGTTACCCTGGTTCCCAATATGGGGCCTAACAGAGTACTCAGCAAAAGTCTATTGACTAAAGAATGACTAGTCTCATTGATCAACAGATCTGTGATGATTTTTTTCTTAGTTTAATAAGGTGAAGCACAATTATTTAAATGATAAAACATCCCTGACTATCTATATGTAGCCCAGTTCTTTCCTGCCACATTAGGAGATGATTTTAAATGTTGGAATGATGTAAAGATTGGCCTAAGGTAGTGTCTCACATAACGTTCTTAGCAGGTGTTAAGTGTATGTGTGCATGTGACAGTGTGGAAAGAATATGACACATTCATAGTGCCCGTTATGGAAACTAGAAGCACAGAGAAGACTCTCTAACGAAGAGCAATCTTTTCTGTTAAACAATGAGGAATGCTCAGTCTCTTCCCACATGGTCTAGCTTGCTTACTTTAAGGAATGAAAAGAACAAATGGTTTTCTCATTCTATTGTGTTTATTTCACCAGCAGCCAACATCTCTGCCATTGCCCTTCTGAATGCCATGCTCAGATGGAGGTCTTTGTCTTTTTGTACTGTATAAAAAATCTTAAAGTTAGAAGTGGAAAGAAAATGACAAAAAACAACAGAACCAAAACAAAAGAGCAGAGAAGTACTTGACAGAATGGAATCCAACCAATCTTTTCTGTCTCTTGCATTGTGCTATTCCTTTGCAAGTCGATCCTGGGAAAGTTATATGTTAAAAATGCTGCATATTATCAGATACATGATATGTAATTTGATACTCCATAAACATTTGTTGAATTAATTAATGAATCCTAGCTTTAATAGCACCACGCCAGATGTGAAGACTCGGCATCATTATCACAAGGTCTCCAACTCTGCTCGCCTGGCTGCTGTCACACCAAGCTTTGCTGACTCTTATTTTTCCTCTATGCCCAGTCTCCTTCCTTGACCTTCTCTCCCTCTGTCTACTCAGAGAGGCTGTATTCCCTGGAAGACTGAGTTTAGCTTCTGTTCTTGCCATTCACACTCCACATGAACATGTTAATCATGCTTAACCCAGCCATAACCATAGCCTATGTGGTAATGATTCCCATGCCTCCATGTCCAGCCAGAACTGTTCCCTGAGCTTCAACCCCAGAACACTTCCCACACGCACCCCACATCCTCCTGCAGTTCTTCCCTCATCAGAAATACTGCAGCATCTCGTGCCCTCTACTTCCAGTCTTGCCTTTCTGAATCCCTTTCCTCCCAGGCTGATAAAACCAAAGTAAACCATACTAGTTACCCACTTTATGACTTAAAAAAAAAAGGGTTTTTATTTTAATCCTCACCCAAGGATATGTTTATTGGCGGGGCAGGGGAGTGAGAGAACCATGGGTTGCCTCCTATAAGTGCCCTGACCAGGGATGGAGCTGCAACCTAGGTAGATGCACTGACCTGGGATCAAACCTGCAGCCTTTTGGTATATGGGATGATGCTCCAACCAACTGAGCCACCCAACCCAGGCTCACTTTAAGACTTTTAATACCCCATTCCCCACCACTGCCTCTAGAATCAAGCTTTACCTCTTCAGGATTGGGTACAAGCATCTCCAGGATTGGTCTCTGCCTACTTTTCTACCCTCATCTCTCCACTCTTCATCTTGCTTTTTAATCACTAGAAGTTCAAGCTGCTCATTGTCACCCACACGCTCTATGCTGTTCCATGTTACCTTTGCCCCCCTTGTTCCCCTCTGTCCTACCGCCTTTCAAAGATCCAGTTCTACTAGCCCTTCCCCCAGGAAAACATTCCTGACCACCCCCCGCCCCCGCCCCCCCACTTGTAGACTTGGTCAGGGCTCTCTTAGCCGAGCTACCCTGAGCAGCACACTTGGCTACCACTGAGTTCACAACACCACATTAAAACAATCTATGAACAACTCCTCCTCCAACAGAATCAGCACTAAGAGAAGAATAAGACCAGATTTTCTTCAGCTTTGGGTACTTAGCCCATAATGAGGTATCTGGTACAAAGGGTAAAAATCTAAATAGGTACTTGTTGGATAAAACTGAACTGATGGTTGCACATGTGTGAATTCATTAGCATCTCAACAGACTCTGAGTATGCAACTACTCAAAGCACAAACAATTATTCCATTTCCTAAATCCCTCTGAGGAAGAAGCTTGCCCACTCAATGTTATTCAGAAGCACAATTGCTTAATTGATATTGCCAAAGTGGGTCTCAAATAATGAGGGAAAAAATTCATTTCTCTCAGCTGAGAAGACTGAGATTTGCAAAATGGTCCTAGAATCCTGGCCACTTGGCCTGCCACATCCCAGATCATGCATCTCTTCTTAGGGATGTGCTGACTAATTAAGCACACTTGGAATGATAGTATCACAGGCCCGGAGAACAAGTCTGCCACAGGTAGGTTTCCCATTAGCCCCAGTGGAATTTCCATTTCTCTGTCTTTACATTGTGTGCAGAAATAAATTGCCGATTTTGTTGATGTGAGCACATTCTCAAAGAACTTGAAAGCACTCCAAACACCAACAGCCATGTGAAAGGGAAAAAAGATGAACTGTAGTTTCTGGGAAGAACACTCTTGATTGTGTTGGAATTAAAGGGTGTGTGCCTTGCCGCACTCTCAAGAGTTAGGGATGAGAGGCACCGCAGTGTTTTACTCCTATGTCAAACACAGAGCCGGTGGTTTACTGTGCAAGCTAAACAGATGGAGAAAAATACAAAGGTGGTGTGTCTGCTTTTTGACTATATTCCTCATGGGTCACCATGAACAGAGAAATAATAATTAGAGCAACACAGCGGGTGTTTTCTTGCCTCTTGGATAGCTTTATAGGCCAGTTGTTTACTGTGAACTTTTGGTGAAAGACTGGTTTAAGTATATCAAAGCTTTATGGCCTGAGTGGGAGCCATTACGTATGGAAGCAGGCCTGACTGTTACTTAGAAGGAGACCAGAGACTGCTTTTCTAGAAATAACAATGTTACCATTGCGAAGAGATGCCAAGATTGTCCTAGGAGATCATTCTGAGTAATCAGGGCACTAGCTTTCTGTGACCTCAATATGCAGGGGCAACATGAGTGATGACCCATTTGAAAGAGGAAAAAAAAAAGAACCTCTACCCTGGGAACTGGTGAGTGGGCTTGTTCGTGGGGTTTGAAACCAGTCAGGGCAAGCATCCATGGCTCACCTTGAGGGCACTGAATGGATATGAAATAGAACCCCCTCAAACAGCCAGATTTACACCTGAAGAGTTGCTGGCATTTGGCTCTTTGTTGAACAGTTATGGGTATGCTAATGGTGGTGAAAGCTGTGAGGTCCAACTTTTCTGAATCCCTTCTTCACAACTGTACTCATGGCTGATCTTTCATGCCACTTCCCTTGGTCACCAGCCTTGTCCTAAACATTCTTACTTCGGACTCAAGCCATAGACCCCTCACTGAGCCTCCTACATAAAGAGACTCTTTTTTTCTGGTCTCCTCTCACAACCTTACCATAGTTGTCTCCTTCCATACTATTTGGGCAGCCCAAACTTCCATTCACTTCCGCTCTTAGAGAGCTGCTGCTTCCCTGTTCTCATTGTGTTTCTGGGTGAGGGGAAGATGCTGACCTGGAGGGGACTAAGCGTGGCAAGCCATTTTCCTGAACAGCCAGGGTACACGCTCAAAGTTTTTACTGAGAAAGAATCAGCAAAATTTGGAGACTTCTGCATGGGTGGATTTATTGTGAGGCTAAAGAAGTTCAAACTTCAGGGACCTTTGCTAGAACAGGCTCCCAGGAACGGTGGGCGTGCTGGGAGTTGCAGCATCTTGGGGGAGGGGGAGGGAAGCCAGGTTACAATCATAAGCATTTCTATGCATTTCTGGTCAGTTGCTTAAAGAGATCTCAGAGGACAGAGACCTCTTCAAGGCTCTAATAATTTGATGAGATGTTTCTCATTCTAAATGATGTTTTATTTACATGTAATTTTACATTCATAATTTTCTACTCTCTTTCTTAAAGAAGGCCTCTCAAATTATGTAACTGGCAGGGTACTGTTCCAGAGCAGAGATCTATGTATACAGTAATTCCTCACTTACTATCATCCATAGGTTCTGCAACTTTAAAGGAAAGGACAAATAATGAAACCAAGCTTACCATCTGTTAATTGACATCAATAAGAGTTAAGTTCCTAGGCAGCTTATCAATGTTATTACAAAATGAAGTTGAAAGAAACAATGTTATTCCAGGACCTGCTGTATCACTCTCGAAAATCTCCAGGATATACCCCATATCCAGTTACTTTCCCCAGATCCCTCCTTACAGCACGCACCCTGGGCTCCATCTTCTTCACCCCTTCTGCACCTGTGTCCAGCTTAGCAACCGTTGCTCGCCCTTTCTGCTTTGGAGTGCTCATCTGGATACACCAAAAACCAGGCCTGCAGACCCTGCTAACAAACCACCTCGTCCATGTGGCCCACCCAGATAAATGTGCCAGAAATTTCTTTGGCTATCTTTCCATGTTCTTTGCAGGGATTGAATAAATATTTGTTTGATGAATGAGAATTTAGTTCATATGGCCAAGAGGTGGCAGAATGAGTGTTCAACACCACACTTGTTAACTACTTTATGGCATTTATAAGATGTTAGAGGTCTAACTTGGTCTGTCTAATCTTGCACTAGTGTTAACTGAGGTGATTATTGTTGCTTTATAGAATGTGGGACAAGCCCATAAGATACACTATTCACTTGTTTATTCTTCCATTTTTGTCACGTTCCAAAAATGAAATAAAAATTACTTAAAAAATGGAATCATGTTAGGATACTCATGACAATATTCCTTGCATTAATAGCCTGCAGGTCAGCTTTTCCTTCTTCCTTATGATCTCTTGGAGGTCAGGACTCTTTCCTTCATGTTTACATTTCTACAGCTTCTCTTACCACTTTGCACAGAATGAGAGCTCAACAAATACCTGAACTGAATTAGACAGACGTGCTCATTAAGTGGTTGTTGATTGACTGCAGGGTGAGGGTTCTATTTTCACAGACATTTCCTGAGCTGGGAGATCTAGTGTGCTGCCATAGAGTCAACTGTTTCCATTTCTCAGATTCCCCCCCTTTAGCCAAGGAAGCACACAGTGAGTGGCACACAGTGGGGAAACGGGCATGGCAGCCTTGTCCTCTCGGGAGTGGGAACTGAAGTCTTTTCGAGTGACTTCCCTTCCCTTAGATCCCAGACAAAAGCAGTGGCTCCTTGTGCTGCAGGGACTGACTGGCTGTTGGTCTGAAATAGCCCCCTGGCAATCAATATCTCACTCACTCACAACTTTCACTGAGCAAACGTGCTGCAGGGCATGCTAAGAAAGGCATAGTTGGGGAACCTGAGGGGTAGACCGGGAAAACAAATGTTGAGGGAACAAAAAACCATCGGAATAAATAAATATCAGGACTAACCATGATTTATAGTGGTTAATCTGCTTCCACACAAGGCATGTGAGAGGAAAATAATAAAGACTGTAAATTGTACACAGGTCTGAATTGCTCCGTTCAGATTCAAGGCACATATCACTTGGGGTTATTTGGGGTGATTTGTTAACCATCTTTATAGTGTTCCTTTGGAGAGAAAAAAAAAAAAAAGCTGTTCTTCAGGCAATTTTGTGGTCCATAGCTGTATGTCAGGGTTTTGCTTGTATTGTACGGACCTGTTATAAGGTTGCTGTTTGTACCATAATATTTCCTTTCTGGGGTTGGAATCTGAGATGGTTTATCTCTTTTGCAAGCTTAAGATGCCAACACCAGGGAGGCATGCTTCTTTCCTACCCAGCCTCAGGTACCCCACTTGTGATGCAGAGACAGCAGCTCGAAGAGACAGGGGAGTAGCTAGAATTCACAGGCAGAAAGAAAGAGGATCCCATTTTGGGCTCGACCTTTCCCTGGCCTAGGAAGACTGAGTTTGCTACCGGTGTCTGAACAAGTTCCCAGGGGTTAGTGAGGTCGTGCATTTGAGGCTGCCTTCTCTCACAGGGTAAAGAACGTATTAGTGAGAAATTTCATATTCATACCTTCAAATTGTCATGCTTGCCCTCAAGTTCTGTCCATACTCTGTATTTGTAATGCACTTCCTATCATTGAACTTTTTCTTCACCCTGTGATCATTTTCATGTTTGTTGACAAAGGGATTTTCTTTTCTTTTTTTAATTAAACTATTTTTAAAATTTTATTTTAATTGTTGTTCTTGTACAGTTATCTGTCCTTTACTCCCATCCCAACCCACCACCCCAACCCTCCCCACCTCCTTCCCATATCCAGCCTCCCTAGTTTTTGTCCATGTGTCTTTCATACTTGTTGCTCCAAACCCTTCCCCTTCTCCCCTGAAATTCCCTCCTCTCCCCTCTGGTGACTGTCAGCCTGTTCTCAATTTCAGTGTCTTTGGTTATATTTTGCTTGTTTGTTCGTTTTGTTGATTAGGTTCCTGTTAAAGGTGAGATCATATGGTATTTGTCTTTCACTGCCTGGCTTATTTCACTTAGCATAATGCTCTCCAGTTCCATCCATGCTGGTGTGAAGGGTAGGAGCTCCTTCTTTCTTTCTGCTGCGTAGAATTCCATTGTGTAAATGTACCATAGTTTTCTGATCCATTCATTTACTGATGGGCACCTAGGTTGCTTCCAACACTTGGCTATTGTAAATTGTGCTGCTATGAACATAGGGGTGCATAGATTCTTTTGGATTGGTGTTTCAGGGTTTTTAGGACATAATCCTAGCAGTGTGATTGCTGGGTCAAAAGGTAGATCCATTTTTAGTTTTCTTAGAAAATTCCATACTGCTTTCCATAGTGGTTGTACCAGTCTGCAATCCCACCAACAGTGAACTAGGGTCCCCTTTTCTCCACAACCTCTCCAACACTTGTTGTTTGTTGCTTTGTTTATGATGGCCATTCTGACTGGTGTGAAGTGGTATCTCATTGTGGTTTTAATTTGCATTTCTCTGATGGCTAGCGATATTGAGCATCTTTTCATGTGTCTCTGGATCCTCTGTATGTCCTCCTTAGAGAAGTGTCTGTTCAGGTCCTTTGCCCATTTTTTAATTGGGTTGCTTGTCTTCTTAGAGTGGAGTCGTGTAACTTGTTTATATACTTTAGAGATTAAACCCTTGTCTGAGGGTTTAATCCTTATCATTGGTGAATATGTTTTCCCACACAGTTGGTTATCTTTTTATTTTAATATTGTTTTCTTTAGCTGTGCAGAAGCTTTTTATTTTGATGACATCCCATTTGCTTATTCTTTCCTTTATATCCATTGCTTTAGTGGACATATCAGTAAAAATGTTGCTGCATGAAATATCTGAGATTTTCCTGCCTATGTTCTCCTCTAGGACTTTAATGGTGTCACAGCTTATATTTAAATCCTTTATCCACCTTGAATTTATTTTTGTGTATGGTGTAAGCTGGTGCTTGAGTTTCATTTTTGTGCACATAGCTATCCAGTTCTCCCAACACCACTTGTTGAAGAGGCTATTTTTACTCCATTTTATGTTGCTGCCCCCTTTGTCAAATATTAATTGACTATAGAGACTTGGGTTTATTTCTGGGCTCTCTATTCTATTCCACTGGTCCATGTGCCTGTTTTTATGCCAGTACCAGGCTCTTTTGATTACAGTAGCCTTGTAATACAGTTTGGTGACAGGTATTGTGATCTCTCCTACTTTTCTTTCTCAAAATTGCTGCAGCTATTCAGGGTCATTGATGGTTTCATATAAATTTTTGAAGTATTTGTTCTATGTCTGTGAAATATGCCATTGGTACTTTAATAGGTATTGTATTGAAGCTGTAAATTGCTTTGGGTAGTATGGACATTTTGATTATGTTAATTGTTCCAATCCATGAACACGGTATATGTTTCCATTTGTTTGTGTCTTCCTTGATTTCTTTCTTCAGTATTGTGTAGTTTTCTGCATACCGGTCTTTTACCTCCTTGGTTAGGTTTATTCCTAGGTATTTTATTTTTCTTTTTGCTATATTGAATGGGATTTTTTTTCTTGATTTCTGCTTCTGCTCTTTCACTGTTGGTATACAGAAATGCCTTTGATTTCTGGATATTGACTTTGTATCCAGCTGTTTGGCCAAATTCATTTATTAGGTCAATAACAAAGCTTTTAGACTTTTAGACTCAGCTTTTAGACTCAGCTTTTTGGCTGAATCTATAGGATTTTCTATGTACACTATCATATCATCTGCAAAAAATGATGGTTTTGTTTAGTCCTTTCCAATTTGGATGCCTTTTATTTCCTTTTCTTATCTAGTCACTGTGGCTAAGACTTCCAATACTATATTGAATAGAAGTGGTGAAAGTGGACAACCTTGTCTTGTTCCTGATCTTAGTGGAAAAGATTTTAGTTTTTGCCTGTTGAGTATGATGTTGGCTGTAGGCCTCTCATATATGGCCTTTATTATGTTGAGGAATGCTCCTTCTATTGCCACTTTGCTGAAAGTTTTTATCATAAGTGGGTGCTGTACCTTATCAAATGCCTTTTCTGCATCTATTGATATGATCATGTGATTTTTGTCATTGCTTTTGTTTATGTGACATATTACATTTACTGATTTGCAAATGTTGAACCATCCTTGCATCCCTGGGATGAATCCCACTTGGTCATGGTGTATGATCTTTTTAATGTATTGTTGGATGCATTTTGCCAATATTTTGTTGAGGATTTTAGCATCTATGTTCATCAGCAATATTGGCCTGAAGTTTTCTTTCTTTGTTGTGTCTTTATCTGGTTTGGGGATTAGGATGATGCTGGCTTCATAAAAGAGTTTGGGGGTCTTCCATCATTTTGGAGTTTTTCAAATAGTCTGTGAAGGATAGGGGTTAGCTCTTCCTTAAATGCTTTGTAAAATTCTCCTGTGAAACCCTCTAGCCCAGGGCTTTTGTGTGACGGGAGTTTTTTGATTACTGCTTCAATTTCATCTGCTGTTATTGGTCTGTTCAGGGTTTCTGCTTCTTCTTCATTGAGTTTTGGAAGATTATATTTTTCTAGAAACTTCTCCATTTTACCTAGGTTTTCAAATTTCTTGGCATATAGTTCTTCATAGTACTTTCTTATAATCCTTAGTATTTCTGTGGTGTCAGTTGTAATCTCTCCTCTTTCATTTCTGATTGTGTTTATTTGGGTCCTGTTTCTTTTTTTCATGAGCCTGCTTAATGGCTTGTCAATTTTGTCTGTCTTTTCAAAGAATCAGCTCCTGGATTCATTGATCCTTAGAATTGTGCTTTTAGTCTCTATGTCATTTAATTCTGCTCTGATCTTGGTTATTTACTTCCTTCTACTTGCTCTGGGCTGTCTTTGTTGTTGTTCCTCGAGTTCTTGTAGGCATAGGGTTGTTTGTTTGAAATGTTTCTATCTTTTTTAGGTAGGCCTGTATCACTATGAACTTTCCTCTGAGGACTGCCTTTGCTATGTCCCATAAGTTTGGGGTTGTTATGAGTTTATTTTCACTTGTTTCCAGAAACTTTTTGATTTCTTCCCTAATTTCATTCTTGACCCATTCATTGTTTAATAACATGCTATTCAATCTCCATGATTTTCAGGGTTTTGGGTTTTTCCCATTGGGGTTGATTTCTACTTTCAATCCCTTATGGTTGAAGAAAACGCTGAGTATGATTTCCATTTTCTTGAATTTGTTGAGGCTTGTTTTGTGTCCTATCATGTGGTCTGTCTTTGAAAATGTTCCATGTGCATTTGAAAAAACTGTGCATTTAGTTTCTTTGAGATGAAGGGCTCTATATATATATCAGTTAAGTGCATTTCATCTAGAGTGTTGTTCAATGCCACAATATCTTTGTTGATATTTTGTTTGGAAGATCTGTCTTTTTTTGACAGTGGGATATTAAAATCCCCTACTATAATTGTATTGCTGTCAATATCTTTCTTGAAGTCCTCTAAGATTTTCTTGATGTATTTAGGTGCTCCTATGTTGGGTGCATATATATTTACAATGTTTGTGTCTTCCTGGTGGATTCTTCCCTTGAGTATTATGAAGTGACCTTCTGGGTCTCTCTTTATGGCCCTTCTTTTGATGTCTATTTTGTCTGATATGAGTATTGCTACCCTGGCTTTTTTTTTCCTGTCCATTTGCTTGGAAAATTTGTTTCCAGCCCTTCACTTTGAGTCTGTGTAGGTCTTTTGTCCTGAGGTGGGTCTCTTGTAGGCAGCATATGTGTGGGTCATGCTTTCTTATCCATTCAGCTATTCTATGTATTTTGATTGGAGCATTTAATCCATTTACATTTAAGGTTATTATTGATAGGTACTTATTCATTGCCATTTTCATGCCTGTGCATCTCTCTCTCTCTCTCTTTTTCCTTCCTTTCCTTAAAGCAGTCCCTTTAGTATCTCTTGCACAGTTGGTTTGGTAGACGTGTATTCTTTTAGACTTCTTTTGTCTGGGAAGCTCCTTATTTGGCCTTCTATCTTGATTGAAAGCCTTGCTGGGTAAAGTAGTCTTGGTTGCAGGCCTTTGGTTCTCATTACTTGGAATATTTCTTGCCATTGAGAAGTCAGCTGCTAATCTTATCGGGGCTCCCTCATATGTTACTTCCTTCATCTCCCTTGCTGCCTTTAAGATTTTCTCTTTGTCTTGGAATTTGGCCATTTTAATCATGATGTGTCTTAAAGTGGGCCTCTTTGGGTTCCTCTTGATTGGGACTCTCTGTGTTTCCTGGATTTGTGTGACTTTTTCTCTCATCAAATTAGGGAAGTTTTCCATCATTATTTTTTCAGATAGGTTTTCTATTCTTTGCTCTTCTTCTCCTTCTGGTATCCCTATTATACGGATATTATTATGTTTCATATTGTCTTGCATTTCTCTTAATCCCTCTTCATTCTTTCTGAGCCTCTTTTCTTTTTCTTGCTCTTTCTGGATGTCTTTTTCTACTTTGTCCTCCAACTTGCTGATCTGATCTTCTGCTTCATTGATTCTGCTTTTCATTCCTTTCACTGTGTTCTTCAGTTCAGAAATTGGATTCTTCATATTCTCTTGGCCCTTGTTGATAGTTTCTATTTCCTTTTTCATGTTCATATAGTTTGCAGTGAGCTCATTGTAGCTTCCCTGTAGTTTCTGGTAGCTCATTGAGAGCTCATGGAGCTTCCTGACAACCATTGCTTTGAACTCAAAATCTGATAGTTGAGTTGCCTCTGTTTCATTTAGCATTCTTTCTGGCTCTTCCTCCTTTCCTTACATTTGGGGATTGTTTCTTTGTTTTCCCATTGTTTGTGAGGCTCTTTTTGTTAGCCTCAGCTTCTTAAATTGATCTGTTCTGGCTCCCTGGGTTTGTGGTGTGAACTTCTGAGATAGACTACCTGTGAGATTCGATGGTGCATTCTCCTTTGGATATCCTGGTGATCATAGCTTCCACTGTCTCAGCTGTTGGAATGCCCACTCTTGGGGACCAACTCTGGTTTTTTCACTGTTCCTGTTTTTTTTGTTTGTTTGTTTTTGTCTCACTCATGGGTATTTAAAAAGAGAAAAGAGGAAGAAAAAAATGAAAAAGGAAGAAAAAAGAGGAAGGAAGAAGAGATAAAATTGGAAAGAAAGAAAGAAGGAATAAAACAAGAAAGAAGAGAAGCAAAAGGAGTTGAGGGGTAAAAAAGAAAAATAATGAAAAAATAATAAAAAATTATTTTAAAAAAGACATGGGAAAAAGAAACTCTTTCTGTTTTCACACTTGCTAAGCCAGATTTTCTGGTCTTGCTGGCTGTAAAGGCTGAGGGGTGAGGGTATTGCTTTTCTCCCTGTTGAGCACTCAGTTATCTTTGGGCCACTCCCCCCAGGGCTAGCCCACCACCTCTCCACACAGGGCCTCAGCCGTAGGTTTTGAGCCACCCAGGGGAGTGCCCACTTTCCCAAATTCATGGGTGTGAGCTCGGGTCTCCTACACTGTGCACTCACCCCAATTTCACGGGAGTGAGCTCTGGGTTTCCCATGGATCATGCGCACTCCCTGGGCTCACATGCGCGGGCTCTGATTCTCCCACGGATCACTCGCACTCCCTGGGTTCCCAGCATGGGCCACAGGTCTCCAGTCATGCAGCTGTCTGCTGTTGCACACGTGCAAGTTGTCTCCATTTGCACAAGGGCATCTTTGGCTGTCCCGAGCAACCCGGCTCCCTCCCTAGAGTCCCATAGCAGGTCTGGGGCCTCAGCAGCCCTGGTCTCCAGGCCGATCCCTGGGCTCTTATTGTTCTGAAGTACTCGCCTTACCATCTGATTTTTCAATGTCCGCTACAGCCTTCTATGTCCTACTTTCAAATATGCTATGTTTCTACTGGTTGACCGCTCCATTTCTCCGCAGATTGGCCAGGTTCCTCTCCCATGTGCAGGGGGAAATGGAATCTGCTCCCTCCTACAGCACCACCATCTTCGAATCCTCCGGCTTTTCTTTTAAAACAAGGAATCATTACTTCATTTGAGCTGTTTTATCTAGTGTCCCAAAAGAGTCTTAACAGTCTGGGGGTGGTTCTTAATGGAGTTCGCGGAGGCTCACAGCAGCAAGTGTGCAGTGCTGCGCGCTCGTCAGCCGGCTCTGCTCTGGCTGCACTACAGCTGCCATCCTGTATGCTGAGATGTAGCACACAGGGATCGCGAGAACGATTCGCTAGGGCCGCCATAAAAAGTACCACTATGGGATGTGGAAGCCTTACAGCAGCCAAAACTTATTGTCTCACAGTTCGGCAGGCTAGAAGTCTGAGGTCAGGTGTTGGCAGAGTCAGTTCCTTCCAAAGGCGGTGAGGGAAAATCTCCAGGCCTCTCCGCTACCTTCCGGTGGTTTGCTGGCAAGCTTTGGCTTTCCTTCCCTGGCAGATCTCTGCCTGCATCTTCATGTGGCACTCTTCCTGTGTGAGTAACGCTTTATCCAAATTTCTCCCTTTTATAAGGACACCAGTCATATTGGGTTAGAGCCCATGCTCACAACCCTGTCATAACTGAGTACCTCTGTCATGGCCCTATTTCCAAGATCATTCTGAGGTACTTGGGGTTAGGACTTCTATATATTAGTTTGGGAAGGAGATAACAATTTCACCCATAACAGTCACTAAGGAGATACAAGGAGACCTTTGAAAAAATGCTGTCCCATGGGTTGAGACTTCATGTCACTTATCATATGACAATCTTTAGTCAGAAGATACTAAGATATACCTTGGTGACCTAACATAATAAAGGTTTATTTGTCACTCATGTCAAAGTCTGATGTGGGTCTTTTATTGAGGTAATTTTCTTCTAACAGTGTCTTGGGGATCCAAAATGCTTTCATATCCATGATCTCAAAGTTCTTTCCAGCCTTGCAGATGGACAAGAAAGAACATGGAACTTGCCCTCGCCCTTAACTGCCTTGGATCAGAAGTGACAAATATCATCAGCCCTGGCTGGTGCGGCTCAGTAGATTGAGTGCCAGCATGTGAACCAAAAGGTCTCTGGTTCGATTCTCAGTCAGGGCACTTGCCTGGGTTTCAGGCCAGGTCCCAGAAGGGGTTCCACCAGAGGTGACCACACATTGATGTTTCTCTCCCTCTCTTTCTCCCTCCCTTCTCTGTCTAAAAATAAATAAAATCTTAAAAAAAAAAAAGAAGTAACAAATATCGAAATCACTTTACTCAGGTAATAGACCAAAATTAGTCTCGTGGCCTCAACTCAACCGCAAAGAAGGCTGGTAAGTGGAGGGAAGCACATGGGCATTTGGTGAGCACAAACTACATGACAGGTTTGATAAACTGATTCAAGGAGAGATAAAATAGAAGAGCATTAGTTTAAAACCCTAGGCTATTGAGTGAGCCTGGGGTGGAATGCTAGCTCCACCACTTAGCAGCTAAGTACACTTAACCAATTCACTTCATCTCTCAGTCCCTCGATCTCCTCCCTACTAAAAAGGGACAAGAACACTACCTATCTCACATGTTTGCTCTGAAATGCTTGTAATTTTTTTATTTTATGTGTTTCTAGAGCATGATACCATAAGAATTGACTCATTTACAGATATTAAGACAGAAACAGGGGAGAGGAAGAGTCGCATATAACACGTTAGATCTAGGCAGGCCTAAGAGGAATGAAAATCACCAGGCGAGAAAATGGCACCGTGGGAAGCTGCCTGCAGACCCTACCCAGGAAGATTAGGGTCTGGGGTCCGCCTGTCCAGCATAACAGGATGCAGCTTTCACCCAGCAACCAGCTCTAGCCAATCAGACTCTGATACCCCAACTGCAGGTTTTTGCATTTAAAAACCCTGATCTAAGAACAATCAAGTGAGTCCCAGCCTCCCTTGGTTGGCCCAACTTTCCTTTTAACCTCCTTCGGTTGGCTTCACTTTCACTCTTATTCCCCGCTAATAAACCCTGCTCTCCTTAGCTCGCTGCATCCGTCCGGATTCTTGAACGACTCCGACCTACATAAAATATTCTAAAATTTTTACTGACCTCAGTCCTGAGTAAAGTGTCTTGGTGCTTAGTAAAATTTGTATTAAAGATCTGAGGAAGTTGGCTGCTGGTAGCCCACTATGACAAAGAGAAGTCGTAGTTGATGTTGTCATTGTCAATTCTCTCACATAAGAAGGAGTCAGACCCCTTTTTTATAAAGCTGGGAGCGTGGTGTCTCTACCGAACATTGTTCACTCATTGCACAAATGAGAGAGCCTCTACATTTGTGGCAGATTTTCACCAGAAAAGTTATGAGAGAGAGTACAGTTAACAACCTGATTCTTAATATCAGCATTGGCGGAGAAAAAAAATGAGACTTTGTTGAAAAAGTATTTTCAATGCTTGTTTCCTTAACTGAGTAAAAGTCATATAACATAGAATTCATCACTTTAATGTATACAATTCAGTGGCATTTGATACATTCAAAATGGTGTACAATTTTGTCATCACCTCTATCTAGTTCCTAAACATTTCTGTAGCCCCAAAGGAAACCTCATAACCTTTAACCAGTCTCTCCCCAGCCCTTGAAAACCAACCACGTGTTTGTGGCCCCTGTAGATATACCAATTCTGGATATTTTAAAAATAGAATTATAGCATGTGGCCTCTGTATCTAGCTTCTTTTATTTGGCATAATATTTCCAAAGCTCCTTCGTGCTGTAGCATGGGTCAGTACTTTATTCCTTTTGTGAGCTCATGAGACTCTATTGTGTGGACTTGCCACATTGTGTTTATCCATTCATCGGTAGATGGAGTTTGGGGCTTCCATCTTTTGGTTATTGTGAGTAGTGCTGCTATAAACTTTCATGTACAAGTTCTGGTTTGAATATCTACTTACATTTTTTTTTAAGTACATATCCAGGAATGAAATTGGTTGACCTTTTGGTAATTGTATATTTAACTTTTTAAAGAACTTCCTAACTGTTTCCCACAGCGACTGCACTATTTTACATTCCCACTAGCAAAATATAAGTATTCCAATTTCTCCACATCTTCACCAGTACTTATTTTTCCTTATTTTTTAAATTGTAGCCATTTTAGTGGGTGAGAAATAGTAACTCATTATGGTTTAGATTTGCATTTCCCTAACGTTATTGATGTTGAGTATCTTTTCATGTGCCTATTAGACATTTGTATATCATCTTTGTATAAATGTCAATTCAACAACTTTGCTCATTTTTAATTGTGTTTTCTCTTTTGATGTGAAGTTATAAGAAGTCTTTGTATTCCAGAATCTAGTCCCTTATCAGGTATATTATCTGCAAGTATTTTCTTCCATTCTGCAGTTTGCCTTTTCACTTTCTTGATAGCATACTCTGATTCACAAAAGTTTTTAATTTTGATGAAGTCTAATTTACCTACTTTTTATTTTTGCTTGTGCTTTTGGTGTATCTTAAAAAAGCCTCTTGAAAAATATTTATTTCTTAACGTTTGACTCACAAACTATTTAAAAGAAGACCAAAGTTGTTAATGAAGACACAGAAATATTAAAGGAGTCTTCTATGATCTTCTCCACTCATCATTGATCAAGAACTTACTAAAACTAGTTTTCAATTCATATTCTCCCCATAAATATATTTGTCATTATGTGTAGAGTCAGACAAGTATGAGAAATAGGCAAAATTCAATAAGATGTCATTAAAATATCCCTAAGTGTTGTGGTAAGAAAAATATGAAAAGGATGCAGAATTTAATCAGGAAATTTAGAGAATAAATAACAAAGTGTTGGCAGTTGGTTAAATCCTGCTTGGGCTGGAGGTAGACGGGCACCTAGCCAAGTCAGCTGAAGCAATTAGACAAAAACATACCTTGAACCCAGGAGACAGTGGTTGCAAAGCCAACCTCAGCTACGGGCCCTCCTTGCAGTTCCATAGCAACGGTGAAAAAGGACTTCCGGTGTCCATAATTGAGATAAAAAGCGTAACCCTACACATGCAAACCTCAGATTCCACTTCTGAGATGAAGAAAACTGCTATATTAGTAATTGTCTTTCCAAATACAGGATGGGTTAGTATTAATTACAAAAATGAAGTATTAACATTTTTGTGTCGAGTTCAACAATAGGGGTTTAATCATTGGGACAATCTGTGTATATTCAGTATTTAAAATTTTTATAATGACTTGGAATTGGCATATTAGACACTGACAGATTAGCCTTCTGATTTCAATTTAAAATTTGTAATTGACTTGTGATTTCAAGTTGAAGGTGCAAGATTCTTTTTTTACTAAGTTTGTAAACAGAATCAGAATATTTAAGATAAATAGATTTTACTATTATCTGTAAGTTTAATAATTTATTAGGCTGTAATGAATTATTTAAATTCTCAAGATAGTTTTGCTCATCAGAAACATAAACTTGTCTGGTCAAGTACCTAAAAGTGCTTGAAAAGAAAACCGAATATGTTACATTTATAGCTGCAGTTTAAAAATGCTCAAACTTGTAAATGAGATGGATTGCTTAAAGACAAATTAGTGTGCTAAATTGATCAAATAATTGCTCCTCAAATTTATGGTTGTTGATTATTTAAAAATTAACACTTTTAACAATAATAACAATATTTATAAATTGAACTTCAAGATTTAGGAAAAATTAGGGAATCTTAATTTAAAAAATTCAGTACTAATTTAAATTATAAGTAATCCTGATTGTAAAATATACTGGATTTTGAAATTTCTAGAATTTTAGAATTCTAAAATTTTATAAGTAATGAGAGACGTTTCTAATATATAGTCTCTAGTGATAGGACAAATGAATGTTATAAAACAACAGCTCACTGATCTATTTTTGTTTTGATTAGACTATTTAGAGAGAACCAGGACTTTCTGGAGAGCACACCATAGCTATAATAAGGTGAAGAAGGCTCTAGCCCTAAGGCGAGTTCGCTGTGAATCCTAGGACTTTAGTGCTTTTTGGTCACACACACACACACGCACACACACACACACACTAAAAAATCAAATAGAAAAAAATGGTCAAAATCTTTAGACAGGCAACATATTCAAAGCACCCCTACGCACAAGTCATGTTCTCACAGGGTGGAGTTCTATGAAGTGCCCATATGTCATCGTGCCCATTCAAGTGGCTCAATCACGGAACGGTCCTTCTGGGATAAGAGAACTGAAATTGGTGAGCAAGGGTCAATATGAGATAGACTAGGTATGGGCAATTCCACATAAATTAAGTAAAGGCTTAATTTTTTTTAATAAGTGGAAAAGTCAGTCTCCTTTCCAGCAATTAAAAAAGGAAAAACAGCTTTAGGATAAGGTATTTTTTTACAAGTTCTGCTAATGGAGAAATATAATTGCTGTAACTAATGTGTATTTCTGAAACACTGAGCAGAATAAATCTTCCAGAAAAGACAAGGTCTTTGACACTCAGGGTGGCTAAGCTCAACATCCTTTTACACTGTGTGCACATGACTTTGTGGTTTCAAACTGGAAAGCCTTTGAGATTTGAAAGACCTGAAGGAGCAAATAACTGGTATGTTTTTCTCGCAGAAAATGAAGTGCTATCAGATGGCTTAAAAGTATGACTTTAGAGTCAAATAGCTTGGGTTCAAATCTCAGTTCAGCCACTGATTAAATGAACGACCTTGGACAAATCACTTATCTTCTAGAAGTTTAGTTATTTAATAGAGGTGTAGGTAGAGAAGGTAATAACTATCTCTTAATGTTGTAACATATCATAAAGAGCTTAGCACCGTGATCAAGACATACGAACCACTCAATAAGTTACACTGTTGCTTTCACTGCACTGTTAAATATGAGAAGTTTCTGTAAGAAGACACGAATCCACCATTTACAGGGTTGCATTTTTTCTTTTCCACCTCTGGCCAAGAAATATACATTGCTGTTTTACATTAAATTTGTGTTTTTCATGCTGCTTAAAGCAAGTGGTGTCTTTAAAAATCAAGAATGATACACTGTCATCTGTTAAACATTTGAAGAAAGGACCTGAATGCTGAAGGCTTTTATTGAAATGTTTCCAGATATGAAATAACCTTCTTCTCATGGAATGGTCATAAATTCAGAAATATGAAAAACCAGCTGTAAAAATCTAGTTACTGCAAACCAAAATTCAACTTTTAAAAACTTCATCCATACTTTGAAGTAATCACAACATTATTAAAATGTGTGACATTTGGGAATCTAGGCATGATTTTATCTTTTTCTCCTAACTAGTCTTTTAGTACTTCACTGTTATTTAAACATTGGGATTGACCAGTTCAAAGCACTAATAAAATGATCACAGTCAGACCTTGTGTGTTGTCAGGTAAACTTGGGAGCCCGAGGCAGGCTGTGTGGGTCAGTGTCTTCTCAGCTGTCTGAGGCCACCCTGGGAAGACACGCCTCCCTGAAAACCACCGCATGGCTTGTATCTGCCCACTTAAGTTTCCGAGAAGACAGTCCTCTTAGAAGAACACTGCTCTGCTCAATACATGTTCATCATTATAAAGAGACTCAAAACTTTATTCAGTGGTAAATGACATTTTTTAAAACAATGTGTTCCCTATGGTTTCAGTAAGTAGCAATTTTTACTAACCATATACAGAATTTTATTTTTCAATTAACGAAGTAAAGAAACTGAGGTTTCATTTTTTAAAAACAGAGTAAAGGAGCGAAAAGACTATCACGCGTAAGTAACATTTTACAGATATGGAGCAGCTGCATAAAAGCTGTGTCCTTCACTAGGAGGGAAAAGTTGAGTCCTCAGATGCACCGGGCACGTGCGAGCAGGTGAGGAAGACAACTAAAGGTTATCTCTGCACCTGGAGGTCTTCCAAAGGGCAGTCCAAACCTACCAGGGGCGACCAGGTCCTTCTGGGCCACATGCCATCACAAAACCCCAATTACTCTAAATATTCCATCCTTGACAGTTATGCTCCTGGGGTTTCTATGACAGAAAACTGAACTTTACGGTTGAGGACAGCATCTTTGATTGCTAAGCACTAAAATATCTGCCCACATTAGCATGACCCAGGATGCGGACTTTGATCTCAAAATGGTTAAATACTGAAAATACTGTCATTATCTTTAAAAGCCCCCAAGAACTGGCAACAACCTTTTAAGAAGTATAATTAGTGTGACAGCATCTTTCCCAGATTTCATGGTATAGCCCTCTGTGAACCTGAGAGAAAGACTTCATCACGCCCAGCACCTGAGAGAATCATTTGGTACACTCTTATTTACCCAGTCTAAAAATAATAATAATAATTCTTAAAACTAACTGAGGCACACTTAGGGCTCAAAAATTACAGTACTTAAGAACGTGTATTGGAATCTCCCGGCTTCAAACAAATCTTATTAAATGCTCCATTTCCCTCCTCTTGTCAAAAATTTTTGCTTGGCCCTTTGCTTCTAATTAAACTCCCTAACTATTCATTATATTGCAAAGTAATCTGAATGGTTGGAAGCCATCACCTGTAGCTATCAGCATTTCTCAAAGCAGTTAGAAAGCAAAGCCTTGAGATGGGCCAACATAGTAAGGCTGGATTATAAAAATATCATTCATCAGAGAAAATAAACAGAAGGAAAAAATTTTAAATGCTACGAACACACATCCCCCCTTCTTCAGATCTTTTCCCCATTAGCATCACCTGCAAGAATTATTTGGGTACCAAACCCAAGTTTTAAAATGAATGTACCAAAGGGTTGCCAGTTTGATTCCCAGTCAGGGCACATGCCTGGGTTGTGGGCCAGGTCCCCAGTAGGGGGCGCATGAGAGGCAACCACACATTCATGTTTCTCTCCCTCTCTTCCTTCCTTACCCTCTCTCTAAAAATAAAAAATAAATAAATAAATTCTTAAAAAAATAAAATACAATGAATGTATACTGCAAAATCTAATGGGTTTCTTTTGTCCCTTGAGTCATACTTGCAGTGAGACCCAAGGAGTCAGGAAGGCCTTAGAAATACTGAGATTAACACGTGACTACCAAGGCCAAAATCCTGAGCTGTCCAGGGTTGTCTTTCAACAGGCCTGAAGCACTGCACCCCGGTAGGCTCTGTGAAAGGACGAAGGAGATGATGCCGATGGTCTGATGTGGAAAACAAGCCATATGAAAAAGAGAGTATAGAAATCCAACACTTGACCCAGGGCCATAGTTAAAGGAGAGCTGGTGTCTCCAACTGAATGATTTTGAATTTCAGTTTGGTGACATTCATATTACTTTCAAAAGAAAGGGATTATGATAAATATTTATTTTTTAAGAATATTTATTTATTTACTTATTTTTAGAAAGAAGCAAAGGAAGGGAGAAGGAGAGAGAGAAACATCTATGTGCAAGAGAAATATCAATCAGTTGCCTCTCGCATGCCCCCATCTGCGGACCCGGCCCACAACCCAAGCATGTGCCCTGACTGGGAATCAAACCAGCAACCTTTCGGTTTGCAGTCCAGCACTCAACCCACCGAGCCACACCAGCCAGGGTGATTATAATAAAGATTTAATCACATGGAAGGATCAAGCCACTAGAGACGAAAAAGGAACAAAACAAGAAAAGAAAAAGAGAATATTTTCCCACTTCCATGTGGCAAGGCAGAAGAACAACTGGAAATAAGCCATGTGAAAATAGCAAAAGCTGATACCACAGACACCTTGGAGCATCGTGGCCTTGGCTGAGAAAGTCTGAGTAGAAATAGCAAGGTGAGACATATGGAGAGCAGCTCTGTTAAAGGACTCGATAAAGCAACAGGGTACTTCTTAAATTGATAAGAAGGATTTGGGGGAACTAGAGTTCCAGTGATTTCCCTGGTAGGTGCAGAGATTATTGCTTTTCACTTTTATCCCAATCCTGTTGTGGTTGCAGATAAGAATTGATGCAGACACCAGCCACAGTGTCCTCAGCATTGTGGATGAGACAAGATACATTCACACAGACTACCGAGTCTGTGGAGGAAAAGGGACAGCGCAGCCACTCTCACTAGGGGAGAGCGCCAAACCCCTTGCCTTAACCAGCTTTTATTGGATACAGGTAAAGCTCATTAATCATTATCTGGCAGTAAGGATCAAACAGTAGATAACATACAAAGAACTCTGAGGGCCTATTTTGAGGCAGGGTCAGATAGCTAAAGAGGTATAAAACTTTGAGGAACAAACTCACTTCCTGTTTGGACCCTTATCATTTAATTGAGAGCATTCTAAACAAAGCAGGTTTCACAGGATTTTACATATTCTTTCTTAGGCCTGATTGCCCTAGGGAACTTGCCCTTTCCATCACAGGGCTATACCCACCACTGGCATTATTTCAGGCTTAAGTCAGGCAGGGGAAGTAAGGCAGCCAGGAGATGAAGAGACTTCTTACAGACAGAATGAGGACTCAAGCTATGTCACAGCTGAAGGGCATGGGTCCATCACCCCTTTTCTATAGCCCCCAAGTCCTTCCCTGGGGCCCCATGATTGTGCCTGTCTTAGGTTGTCCCTCCCTTGAGGAATCTTACCCGTCATTGGCTAACCAACCAAGCATTGGGGGCCAGGCAGGGTGAAGTAAAAGGAGCAGAGGCAGCGCCCCCCACACCCCCAGGGAGATAAGCTTTGTCTCCTTAGTGGCTTATGGTCCCAAGGTCTCTCACTCAGCCTTAGCCATGGGAGGGTTACAGCTTCTGAAACTACGCAGGGCAATTCCCAACAAAGAATCCCAAAGAAAATAATTTATCAGTGGTATATTAAAGAATCAGAACACTGCTCAGTCCTTGCTCAACACTTGCATATGGGAAAAATGCTCTCTACTCTTTGGATTTCTTCCAATCTTCTTTCTTTATTTTCCCCTGGCCCTATTCCCAACAGTGTCTCTGCTACTGGTGTTCCAACACCCAGGACTTTGTTAGTGCCCTGACCAGATGGCTCAAGCTCAACTATGTCCAACTGAGTCCTAAGCATCAAAAGAAACTCAGAGAACACTGCTAGACAATATATCCATTCCCTTTCTTCCTGGCAATATTTCATTGCCATCTCTCACCCATTCCTTCTCCTTTTACTCAATCAGCTAGTCTACTTCATACACAGATGTCCACCTATAGAGAAGAAGTCAATCCCCCTTTTTTTTTCAGTCACCCTTCAAGATTCAAAAGCCTTTTAGAGATCTCCCTCCCTTCATTTAGTGGTGGGTGTGCCGGGGAGGTGGTGCTGCAGGTGATCCAAGACTGTACTGTCCACTAAGCTGACAACTTCTCTCAATAGTCTCCTTGACTTCATAATATAAAAATGAAATAGATGGCAGAAGGGCTAGTGTGGCCATCTCCTTATTGGACCCTGCAGGATTTTTTGGAGGCTGTTTTTGTGGAATGGGAGGCTTACTGCTCTTGGTTTTATGGAATGGGAGGCTTACTGTTCTTGGTTTGGGGAGTTTAGCTGAAAATCTGAGTCATAGGAACAGTTCAATTTAGCATCCTGTTATAGCCAGTAAACACCTTAGCAGAGGGATGTCAAATGGGGCAGCTCAAATGCTGCCCCTCAAAGAAGCAGCCTCAGAATCTTTCCTAAGGCAATACCACTGTCACTCTGTTTCTACAAGATAGAATAGCAATATTATTTTTACCCTCATTCTATAGACAATGAAAATGAAATTTAGAAAGGTTAAGCAGCTTGTCCAAGGTCACACAATTGATAAAGGGGTGAAGACGAAAATATAAATCAGTTTCTCTTAAACTGAACTTTGTGATTTGACTTCTTACTTAATATACTGTCACTATTCATACCTTTTTTCCATTTACAGTGAATCTCTTGTCTTATTTAAACAATCTCTATGTGTTCATCTGACTAAATATTTTGTGTTATTAAAACTAAAATTCATAGTTTCAGCATACCAAATAAATACTACTTGGACATTGGCCCAAACATGTGGCTATATTCTTTATATCTAAGAGATTAATTTTTTAATTGATTCTTTGTTTTCTAACTTTCTGATTGATTAGTTAAAATTGAGAACCTGTCCTCTAGTTATGCAAGAAGGGCCCAGATTCAGTCAGTATAATTCTTATGTAAATATTCAGAACTTGAGACTATCTTATGTTGCACATCCTCTAATAAACAGCAGGTCAATTACAGGCCAATTAGGTAATGGAGGAAAAGTCATAGGTGAAACTAAATCTAACATATCTGACCTTCCTGGCAAATGCCCTGCAAGAAGAAAAAATCTACCTGACCCAGCTTAACCCTAAAGAAACTGCAGTTCTATTTACTCATTGTATCATGTTCACTACAGCCCATCATCCTAAATGCTGGTGAATTTTAACACTCTGTTTAAGAGCATCCCTGATTTGATAAACTTTTAATATGGTGGCCAACTTTTAATTTTTTTAGAGTTTTAAAGACTACTTTTTAGAGAAGTTTTAGATTCACAGCAAAATTGAGAAGGTACAGAGACTTCCTGTATACACCTTATCCCCTCCATGGGTATAAAGCCTCCCCCCTTATCAGCCTCACTCACCAGAGTGGTGCATTTGCTGACGGACCTGCATTGGCACAGCACAACCACCCAGACTCTATTAGTTTATGTGTGGGTTCACTCTTGGTGTTGTACACACTGGGGGTTTGTACTGGGTGGGGGGAAGCTCTACAGTTGTTCACATGGTAAATAATATAGTAATTAATTAATAATGATAATAAGAATTAACTGAGTTTTGTGTGCTCACAACTGTAAAACTACTTTCCCCCCACCCTGAACAGCATGACATGTATCCATCATTATAGTTTCATACAGATACCGACCTAAAAATCTCTGTGTTCCACCCGTCCATCCCTCTCCCGGCCCAACCCCTGTCAACCACCGATCTTCTCACCGACTCAGTAGTGTTGCCCTGTCAGAACGCCATACATTTGGAATCACACAGCCCATAGCCTTTCAGATTGGCTTCTTTCACTTTTGATATTTTAGATTGGCATTTTAAGTTCCACCCATGTCTTTTCATGCTTGAAGCTCGTTTCCTTTTGCACCAGCACTCCGCTGTCTGGGTGGAACAACTCTTTTATCCATTCACCTGCTGGAGGACATCTCAATTGTTTCCAAGTTTTTGCAATTAGGAATAAAGCTGCTATAAATATGCATGTACAGGTTTTTGTGTATGGACATAAGTGTTCAACTTTGCGTAAATACCAAGGAGAGTGATTGCTGAGTCACATGGTAAGAATATACTTAGTTTTGTAGTTATGCCAAGCTGTTTTAATGTGGCGGTACCATTCTGCATTCCTCCCAGAAATGAATGAAGGTTCTTGTTGCTCCATGTCCTTCCATTTGGTATCATCAGTGTTCCAGACTTTGGCAATACTAATAGATATGTAGTAGTATCTTGTTATTTTAATTTGTATTGTCCTGATGACATATGATATGGATAACATTTTCATATGCTTAATTGCAATATGTGTATCTTCTTTAGTGAGGTTTCTATTAAGGTCTTTGGCCCATGTTTTTTAATCTGGCTGCTTCTTTTCTAATTGTCAAATTTAAAGAGTTATTTGTATCATTAAGTTATTTGTATATTTGTGTAAAGACTCCCTGACAGCAGTCCTTTAACAGGTGTGTCTCTTGCAAATATTTTTCCAAATATGTGGCTTTTCTTCTCAGCCTCTGGATTAACTTTCAATTTTGTCTTGAGTTTAGTTCAATTAAAAGTCAAATGCCAGCTGGTGTACCCAGAGAAAGTCCTGCCTCCATAAACAAGAGCTTCAGCTATGGGCTACAGCTTTAAAGATTATATGGTAGTCAAAGGTGCTAAAATAATGATGTTATACTTTGCTATTTCCGGCCAAAATAAAGATAAATATCTGATCTTAGATGACCTGGGAAGTTTGGGTGTAGGTATGAAATAAGGAGTCAAGGACTCTCTGATAATTCTCAAAGATGGAAATCAAGTTACTCTTGTCAAAGCAGGGAAATGAATACAAAGTTTACTTAAATGGATGGCATCTGAAGCATGTATGACATAGCAATTGCTGGTAATCTAATTGAAAAAATTAACACATCCAAAGGGAGTCTATCATTTCAAAGCAAAGAAAATGAAGAGTCACAGAAGGAATGCACAGGGGTGCTCAGCAAACATTGTTGTGAGACAGGATGTCCTGCTAGGCCAATGTACATATAGTAGTTTTGACAGGTCTAGCTATAGCTAGGAAAATAGTGTACCCATAAAGTCATGTAATTAAAGATCTTGATCATATATAACTTTCCTTGTTCGGATTCTATGCTCATCAAGAAATATTCTGATATCCTACCTTCTTATGGAACTTTCCTGTAGGAAGACACATCACCTGTCCAACAAAAGTTCAATATTTTTGTAAATTAACAGATTAAACTTTTAGGTTTTATATATAAGTCTTGTATCATATAGGGCTCTTTGTATGAAAGCAATAAAAATTAACTTTGACTAATATAATAAATAAAAGAATTTATTAGAGAGACAAATAATTGGAAGGCTAGAGAGTCCAGTCTTAGGTACAGGATGGAACCAAATCAGTTTCAGAGGCTGGACGTCAGAATATTAAGATGGTCTTGGAGCCAGGCAATCTGGACAAGGAACATGTCTTGTATTTGGTAAACTCTTTTCCATTTTTTAAAAAATCAAAATAGCATTCATCTGTTTCTAGTCTTCTGAGCCTTCCGCAATTTCTCAGGAAGTTCTGTGGCCCAGATGTGCCAGAAATAATATCCAGTTACAGACAGTATTAGCCTTGAATTGACACTGAGCTGATAACAGCAAAGTCCTATCCCTCAACCAGTGAATTGTGTCTGTAGCTCTCACAGCCTGTGATCCTGTAATAACTTTTGCGCCCCGGATACCTGAAGGAGCTCTAATCTCTAGGTTTTTTATTCTAACACTGAGTACATATGTTGAACTGTGTGGCTAGTCTATGCCAAACTATTCTTGTACTCAATTTCTAACCAGAACTGAGGCCTGGCACTAATCACTGTATTTAGGGTACTGAACTTTTCCTTATTGTCAGCCAAGGACTGGATTCAGCTTTTGATTTGTCTGTTACTGACTTCATGCAACAATATGACCTACCAATTACGTGCTGCTGCCATGCCCTGGTCTGCCACCTCAGAGCACCTTCTTGAATCACCAGATCCCTGGCTAGAATTAAAATTTGCCATCTTCTCTTATGTTTAGGGGGCTTGGATGTCTGTCTGGCTTCATGGATGGTAGTAACCATTCTAAGTTCTTATATATTCTGCTTAGTTTCCTTACTTCCATTTAGCCAGTCTCTGTGTTCCTAGCATGTCCCAAGATCACCAGAAACAATGACATTTAGAGTATAAACTGTCTGGGCCATGGAATTCATCATCATTTAGGGCATTGAGGTTTTCTTAAAGTCTCTTTGTTTCCTTGGCTTCATTTTCACTGTGTAATTTTAGTTCTATCATATTTAGTTTGAAGATTTGTTTCCTTGACAGATAACACAGAAGCAAATAAAAAAAATGAGTTCTTTTTTTCTCTTTTTTTCAATATCTTGCCATCAGTCCTTAACAATTAAATTAAGCCTCAATATTTTACATTATAATCTGGCTGGCACCATTATTATAGGTCTATAACAATCTATTTTAATCACTGTGATTAGATGTCCTTGTTTTAATCTTTTGTATGTGTCCTTTGAATCCATTTTTTCCCAGAATGCTTCTGGGAGCCTTCTATTTGCCGGATCATATTCTAAGTGCTATGATAAATTCAGGAACAAAACAAAGTACTAAAAGCTATTCTTTGGAGACTACATCCTAGTCTGAGGAGAAAAAAAAATCAGCAAACAAGTGTAAATATGTCAGGTGGTGAAATGTGCTATAATGGAAAATAAGGCAAGGTCAGAGGGATAATGAATAAGGGTGATGAATGAAGCCTCTCGAGGTCACTGTGGAGCAGACAGGAAGTGAGGGAGCGAGTTGTAAGGATATCTGGGGCAGGATTTAGTAGACAGGGAGAATAATAAAGGCAAAACCTTTATTAGGAAGGTTTTAAAAAACCTTTGAGGAAGGACTGTGTTTGGCTTGTTCACTACTGTGGATGAAGTAGAGTGAGCAAAGTGGGTGGTGAGTGAAATAAATGGGCCACTAAAAAACAGAGAAGGAATACAGGGAAAAAAGAGTAAAAATATGCAGATGAGGCAAATAGAAAACAAATAGCAAGATAGAAAATGTAAACTAACCATATCAATAATTACATTACCAGATATGGTCTAAACCAATTAAATATCAAAGACTTTCAGTCTGGCTAAAAAAAGCAAACCTCAACTTTATATTATATATAAGAAACAGCTGCCTGTGAACCAAAGGATCGTGGTTCGATTCCCAGTCAGGGCACAGGCCTGGGTTGCAGGACAGTTCCCAGTAGGGGACACACAAGAGGCAACCATACATTGATATTTCTCTCCCTCTCTCCTTTCCTTCCCCTCCAAAGATAAATAAATAAAATCTTCAAAAAAAGAAAAAGAAAAAAATGAAACAGTTGTTTGGAAGAATCTTTAAGTATAAAGACTGAGAAAGATTGGAAGTGTTAGAATGCCAAGAGCGCTATCATGCAATCACTAACCACAAGAAAGCTAGTATGGCTTCTATTAACGTTAGACATAAGAGACTTCCAGACAAGGAGTATTACCAGGTGCAAAGAGGGACATTTTATAATATTAAAAGGGTTAACATGAAAAAACCATAATGAATTTTTTATTGTGGTATAATATAGAGTGTATCATTTAACCACTTTCAGGTGTGTAGTTTAGTGGCACAAAGCACATTCACATTACCGTGCAACTATGGGAACTCCTCATCTTCAGAACTTGTCATCTTCCCAAAGGAAAAGTCTATTCCTATTAAATGGTAACTTCCCAATCTCCCTGTCCCGAACCCCTACCAACCCCCATTCCATTTGAACTCTCTATGAAGTTGACTACTCTACATACCTCATGAAGTGGAATGTTAACAATATTTGTCTTTTTGTGTCTGGCTGATTTCACTTAGCAAAATGTGTTCAAGGTTTATTCATGTTGTAGCATGCATCAGAATTTTATTCCTTTTTAAAGCTGAGTAAGGTTTATTACATTTCATGTATATGCCACATTTCATTTATCAATTTAACTAATTAATGGACATTTAGGTTGCTTCCAATTTTTAGCTATTGAACATGCATGTACAAATATCTGTTCAATGAACTAACAAGCAAAACAGAGACAGAATCATAGATGGAGAAGAGACGACAGCTAGTGTGTGGGGGAGGTTAGGGGGTGGAGGGATGGAGCAAAAAGGAAAAAGGGCTCATGGACATGGACAACAGTGAGGTGATTGCTGGGGGCAGAAATGTATAAGGGGACTAAATGGTAATGGAAAAAATACAATAAAGATTATATATATATAAAATCTGTTCAATTTCTTGCTTTCAATTCTTTTGGCTGTGTACACAGAAGTGGAATTACTGGATTACACGGTAATTCCTCCTTTGATTCCTTTGAGAAACAGCTGTGCTGTTTTCCACAGTGCAGCACCATGTCACGGTCTCACCAGCAATACGCAAGTGTTCTCATTTCTCCGCCTTCTCTCTACACGTGGGGGGGGGGGGGTTGTAACAACTAACTTAATGAGTATGAAGTAGTACCCCTCTGTAGATGTTATTTACATTTCTCTAAAGATTAGTGATACTGAACATCTTTTCACATGCTCATTTGCTCATCTGTGTATCTTCTTTAGAGGAATGCTTATTCAAGTCTTTTGCCCATTTTTAAATCGTGTTGTTTGCTTTTTGTTGATGAGCTGTAGAAGTTCCTCATACATTCTAGATATTAACTTCCTATCGGGTATATTATTATTTGCAGACTTTCCCCGTTCCATTGGTTGCCTTTCTACTCTTTGGACATCGTCCTTTGAAGCATATGTGAAGATCTTAAGAAACTTCAAAACTTATGCAAAAACTGACCAAACTAAAAAGATAAATAGACAAATTCATGGTCATAAGTCATTCTTTTAACATCGTTCTCTCAGAAACTGATGTAGCAACTTCATAAGAATATCAGTCCGAACACTGAAGATTTGAATAATAAAGTTAACCTAATTGAGATTTGCTTTTTTAAAATAGCTAATAACAGAAAATTAAAATTTAATAGAATATGTTATCTGAGCAAACAGAAGTAAATCAAACACCAGTAAAAGTCCTACAAAATGCCCAAATATTTTTATTTAAACAATGCATTTCTAAATAACCCAGGTGCCAAAAATAAAATAGATCTTAATTGAATGGTAACAAAAATAAAACATATCAAAATTTGTGTGATGCAACTAAAGCAGTACTTAGAGGAAAGTCTATAAGTTTAATTACATAAATAAAAAGGAAAAACGGTATAAAATTATGATCTAAGTTTCTACTTTAAGATGTTAGAAAGAGAAGTGCAAATGAAAACTAACATAAGCAGAGGGGCAAAAATAATAAATATCATAGCAGAAGTCAATGAAATATAAAACAAATAGCAAAGAAAGTTTACATAATCGAAAGATAGCTGTTTGAAAAAATGAAATGAGTCATAAACTTCCAGTAGACTGAGCAAGAAGAAATCAAGGCACGAAACACAAGTTAGTGACAGGGGCAGCCACTCCAGGCCCTACAAATATTATAGTTTTATTAAGGGCCATTCCACTCTGGTTAGATGTAGAAAGTCGTGCAGTCCATCACTCTCCCCCTAACAACCAAAACAGGTCGCATCAGCTAAACTACAAAACCACGGTATTATAAAACCAATCAAAATACTGGGGATAAAAAGAACCACAAATGAACCAAGCATCAGAAATTGAGGAGACATATTGGATAGGAAAGAAAAACTCTAGGCATTCTCCTCCCAGGCAGAAATACGAAGGGTAAAGTATCTACCACGGGTGGAATTGGGATACAAGGTAGTAAACAAAAACAATTATATTTCTGTATATTACCAACAAAAAAATTGGAAAGGTAAAAGTTTCTATTTAAAAAGCACCAAGGACTGGGTGAAGGTAGGCAAAGGAGGGGAAATAGTGACATCTATAATAGTGTCAGCAATAAAAACAAAGTTAAAAAGTACCAAAATTTATAATACCTAGCAATACATCTAATAAAAAATGACATGTATATAGAAAATTCAAATGATTTTGAAAAATATTAAAGAAACCCTAGAGATAAACCATGTTCATTGAGTAGTAGACTCAATAATGTTAAGATGTTAATTTTATCCAAATTAGTGTCTAGATTCAATGTAATCCCAATGAAATGTTTCCAAAGTTTTTTGGGAAAAAAACATTTGGAAAATTGACATATGTATCCTCAAATTCATGTGATAATATAAAGGACTTAAAATGGTCCAACAACAGCAAAAAATAAAAGCAAATTAAACCTGAACTGATACTACTACTTGATTTCAAAGCCTTAATATAAAGTTACAGTAATTAAGTAATATGCACATGGTATTAGTGTAAAGTAGGGGGGAATTTTTAAGCTATGTAAATATATATATATATATATATATATATATATATATATATATATATGAGATCAATAAATTTTTGGCCAAAATACAAAGATGCTTCAATGAGGGAAAAAATAAAATCTTTTGCCCTGGCTGGTGTGTCTCAGTGGACTGAGTGCGGCCAAACTCATCACTCAATAATGAGAACCAAAGGGTTACCAGTTCGATTCCCAGTCAGGGCACATGCCCAGGTTTCAGGCAGGTCCCCAGTTGAGGGTGTGTAAGAGGCAACCACACATTAATGTTTCTCTCTATCTCTCCCTCCCTTCCCCCTCTCTAAAAGTAAAATAAACAAAATCTCTAAATAAATAAATAAATAAATAAGTAAGTAAATAAAATCTTTCAGCAAATAATACTGAAACTATAGAATACCCTTATGAACAAATAAATAAACTCAATACACAAAAATTAATTTGAGATAGATTACAGGCCAAAATATAAACGCTAAATCTATAAAACTTGGAGAATAAAATATAAAAGGACATTTTCATCAACTTGTGGTATACATAGATTTCTTAAATAGGACACAAAAAAGAAAGCATTAACAATGAAGATATGTTAATAAAGGAAACATCAATATTCAGGACTTGCTGTTAACAAAATATACCAATAAACAAATAAAAGGGCAGGAAATAGACTGAAAGAAACTAGTATAGTACATAAATCTAACAAAGAATTTGTATACAGAATATAAAAGAAACTACTACAGTCAATAATAAAAATAAAAGCAACTCATATATTTCTTATGGGCAAAAAAATTGCACAGACAATTTACAAAAAGAGACATATAAATGGCCAATAAACACATGAAAAGTGCTTATCAGGGAAATGCAAATTTAACCCAGAATGTGGTACTACTTCACGCACACTAGAATGGCTAAAATATTTACAGTGACAGCATCAGATGTTGGTGAGAATGCATAGCAACTGGAACTCTCGTACACAGCTGCCAGGAGCAAAAAAAATGCTACAACTACTTTCAAAACTAGCAGTTTCATATACAGTTAAATATATATCTACCCTGTTACCTAGAAGTTCCTCTCCTAGATATTTACCCAAGATAAATAAAAATGTATGCCAACAAACATATTTGTATAAGAAGGTTTAGCATGAACTTATTGATAATAGCCAAAAATGGAAACAATGCCAAATATCCATCAACAAGAGAATAGATTTTTTATAAAGTAGCCTATTCATTCATACAATGGGTTACTACTCAGCAATAACAAAAAAAAAAAAATGGATGAATCTCAAAAACATTATGTTGAGCAAAACAATACTGAAAATAAAGTTTATTATTCCATTTATATGAAATCCAGAAACAGGCAGAACAAATCTAGGTGCGAAAAATCAGAACTGATTGCTCACAAGGTTGGGGAATATTCAGAAGTATATATGCATATAATTCTGAAAGAGAAAGGGAGAGAGAAATAGAATAGGAAAAGAGAAAGTGGAGATAGCAAGGAGGGATAACTTTTGGGAAGTTCTGCTATAAAGCAATTCAGAAAAACGGAGCACAAAGCGAATGTGAGGTCAAGGTAAGGTTGTTCATAAAAGTCAGGTGATATTTCAATATGTTTGTGCCATGATTTAAAAAAAGGAGCATATAAAAATACAGGGAAAAGGACGTAAATGTTTTTTTTTTTTTTAATGAGGTGCTTGAGAAGGTTAAATGGGGAGGATCCAGCTTAGAAGTGGAGGGGATCTGCAGAAAGGTCTTCAAACAAATCTTTGAAACAATTCTGGTTTCCTTAAACACCAAATGAAAAGAGATAGTACACTTGAAATGTTTATTGCAGTGTTGGCATACACTCAGTTAACCCCCAAAAGGCTAAAAACCCTGCTATTTGCTGCCCGTCCTTTTTCTTCTCTTTGTTACACTGATTGTAATAAAGAAACAAACACAACAACGTATGCTTCTTCCAGCATGCAAAGAAAGCACACTTTGTAACTAAGAAAGGATGATGAATTTGGATTAAGGGACTGTGACAAAAGGTTTTAGAAACTGATAACTGTAATAGCTATTCTCAAAAGGCAAGCACAGCATGGAGAGGAAATGTAAAAATGACGTGGTCCCAATCTAGGTTCAAGAACCGAATACCTGCTAATCATCCTTTCCTCATTTTGAACTAATTGAAAGCTTCAAGTCTTCCACAAATGTTGCAAATACCCTGAACTGCCAGTGATTTCTGCAAGCCTCACTGGTTTAGAATTAATACCACTAAAGCTCCATTCTCACCACATACAGGTGTCTGTCTCTCTCTCTCTCTCTCTCTCTCTCTCTCTCTCTCTCTCTCTCTCCCGCGTGCGTGCGAGCACACACACGCACACACACAGTGCCTGTGTTCAACATTGACAAATACCCACAGCCTGAGATTAATAGTCGGGAATTAGGAGGGCAGGAGCCTTTGATAAAAACCACACGTAGAGGCCAAAGTGGATTTTTAATATTAGGGACAACAAGCGTTAACTAATTTTTCCTACTGGAGTGCACTGTCCTTTAGTCTCTGTTTTTGCTCCTAATTGTTCCTGCAGGTAGTAGGTTAACATGTAACGTACTTAGAGAAGGAAGCAATTGAACATGGCACAGATACTGAAAGAAAGGGCTCAATAAAAGAGCAGCATGTGCTCTAATCTGGCCTTTTACAACATCTACTATCAAAGCGCTTTGGGGGTTTAAGGGGATTAGACACCATAACCCATCTGTCGGGTCATTATGTAAGGAAAGGCTCCTGCTGTGTTCAAGAGGAAATGCCCTACTGTATATTATTATCATTAAGCATTTACAGAATACTGCAGCCTTGCAAAGCACTTTCAAACCATTTTTATTTGTTGTTTTCACCAAATGCTGTCAATTATAAGAATTGTTTACAAATGAAGAAACTGAGGTGCAGGTACAGGAAGATGATGGCAAATGACTTGGTCACCCAGGGGGTAGCAGAAGCTATAAGAGAAACTTGAAGCCTTGAGAAAAGGGGGTACCTCTTACCTCCCTCTACCTAAAAATATGTTTGTTTGTTTTTTATTTTAAAAGCCAAGACCAATTCTCCTGTGTTTTCCTGCAATCTTAGACATTATTTCATAACAAATACTTACAGGTTATTTTCTGTAGACACAAGGTGTAGCTTCACAGCAGCTGTACATCATGATTGACAGTGTTCCATCTGGGAGGAGGCACAGGGTGCACTCAAGCATGAGCGTGTGTAAAGATGGACTGATGTATCGTAGTTATCATTTACAAAACTGGAGATCCCAAATCTGAAGCATAATGAGGCAAAATAAAGTAGTGCCTGCTCTTTCATCCATATTGCTTGAAATTTGTTAGAAATAATTTAGCATTCCAGTAACCCCCAAGCAAACAACTTAGTATATAGGAGGAAAAAATAAAGATGCCTGCTGGAAAGTAGCAAAGCTCCCTAACACAGGCTCCCTGGGGAGCTTTAACAGGTGGTAATAACGTGGGGTGCTGTCACCTGACAGCATTTCCTTTCCTGCAATTCTCCCTCCTGTTTAGAAGAGAATTATGGGACTCATTTTTGTGAGTTTTACTATGGAAGGATTACAGTTTTCTTTTGAGAGAGAATGAATTCCTATTTAAAATGAAGGAATGAATAGCACCGATATATTTAGACCTTAATGGCAGAAAATAGCTTCCCCAGTTGTGTAAAATTGTGCAAACATACTGATCAAACTGGAAGCCTTAATTAAAAGACTATTTTTGTATCTTTTAAGTTTCTTGTATCTTCTTCCACTAAAAAGGAAAAAGCCATACTATTCTTTAGTTGTAAGTTGGGAAAGATTAACCAATATCTACTTGTTTGTTTTCTACTAAGCACCTTCTATATGCCAGACATAACCCTTTTCTAAGGAGTCCACAGCCTGATAGGAGAAAAGATATAGTTACATATTCCAAGGTAGAAGGTGATGGTTCCAAAGGTAAATTATTCTGGAGCTTGAGAGAAGGTCCAGCTCTGGACAGGATTATCATCTCGTTTGCTGAGGAAGGGAGGGCAGGGTCGTGTAAGGAATGAGAAAGGGATGTAGGAAAGCTTTCCATAATTTCAATTGAAGGGGTCCTCCAAGGACGTCAGAAACTGGCAAGCAGGAAAGTAGGGAATGAAGCATTATGGGAGAAAGTCACGGCCATGGACAGAGGCAAAGAAGCCCTGCTGGCAGTTGGTAGGATTTCATCATTCCTACCTCGGCCTAAATGGTTAGGCTGGACCACAGCTCTGTGTAAAAGGAAGCCGCAGAGAAGGCAAAGGCTAACCCATCAGTGCCATGGTTCACCAATGTGTTTAATCATCAGGTTTAAGAGATTCTGACTGAGGTGCTCTGGGGAACAACAGCCTGTGAATCTATCAGCTATAATTCTCCACAGTTGATTTGGAAAGTCAGCCAGCAGATAGTAGAGCCATTGGCTACTTTCACTCATTTCTCATTCATTTTGTGCCTTCATTTCATACTCACTCCCACTGCCCTACTTTAGGTCCAAGTGACCTCTCACCTAGAGGATGGCAAAAGCTGCCTGCCTCGCTTTCTCCTTACTGCTAGGACGTTTCTAACAGGTGTGTATGCTCCTCACTGCCCAACTTCAAAGTCACCTGTGGTTTTATATTGCCAATTTTAAAAGGACACAGCATACTAGGTTCGTAAAAGCTGGCCTAACCTACCTTTCCAGCTTTCTCTGCTCCCAGCACAAATGTGTGCACACATGCACACACACAACAATTCCTAAAACCTCTGCAGGAATCCTCTGGGCTTCCTGTCTCTCCCAGCCAAAATACTAGTGACATTTAGCATTTTGCTCCTAGGAATTTATTTTTAAAAAATAAGCTGAAATGTTAAAAGGTCTCTCTGGTGATTTCCCATCTCACCGCCTAGCTCCAGCTGTAAGGAACTACTTGCAGTTCTCGTCTCTCTGCCTTTGCAAATGGTCTCTCTCTGCTTGGTGGTTTCCTGCTGGCTGATTTTTCCTCCTCGATTTTCACTTCTCTATATTTCATTCTTAAAGCATCAGCTCAAATGTCCCTTCCCTGGCAGGTCTCCATTCCGCTAAGCAGTTAGCTATTCCTTTCACCAGATTTCCTAGCACCTTGGCCATATCCCCACTATCGTACTCATCAACATCGCAGCGGAATGGCTTGAAAGTGCATTGCTCTCCAAACCACAAGGGCCCCGAGAACAAGAAGCATTTCTTGTCCGTGTGCTTTATCATTAGCATTGAGCTCCCCAACATGTGTGAATAAATTAATAAACGGTTTAATGAGAAGTAATGAAATCTTAAACCAGGAGTGTTTTGAGAGCTGCTGCAGAGGTAGATTTATGGGCTTGTTGGCTTTTAAATGTTAATGGTAAAGCTAAGAGAGGTGTTAAAGACAAGTTCAAGCCTAGGTGATGGTGAAGATGATCTTGCCAAAAGAAAGTGGAAAACATATGATGAAAAAAGAGATTACGAGGGGAATGTTGACAAACTCAGCCTGGGGCTTGAGGTTGATAAGGAGAAAGAGAGTTCTGAGTTCCAGGCACAGAAGCATTAGATGTACGGATCAGCTCCTTCATCGCTGTCTGTAGGTTGGGAAATTTGAACCTTTCCATACTCTGCCTGTGGTTCTCTGTCTTTTAGCTCTGAAGCTGTTGAGATGCAGTGTGGGTTGCCATCAGTCACTGTATGACTACATGAGAATCAATAGATGTGGAACCAGTTTTATTGAAAGGGCTGAAGTAATGACTACAAACAGGAAGCAGCTGTATTTTCCTCCTCCCACTGCCTTTCAACATGTCAGATTCCCCTTTCCCGTGCCTTAATGGCATTTCAGGCAGCTTTTATAACTTTCCAGTCATTTTCAACAACAAAAAAGAGTCAGTCTTATATCCATAATTATGACTCACTTCTAGGTAGTAAAAGGTTCTGTTAAATTTTAAACTTTATTCTCACATCTCATTCAAAACACTTTTCTCCCCCCCAACATGGGCTCAGGCCCTACCTGACTCCATGCCCCTATAGAGGAGAAGCTGATCATGGTCTGTTCTCTCTCCCTCTACTTCTTCGCCATCTGCCCCTGGCTTTTCTAGAGAAGGAGTGTGTAGAGAGAGGGACAAATATGCTCACTTTAGGTGGTGCCGCTTATAGTTTTGTACTGGCTACTCCTGACTACTTACATGTCATCTGTATGTTCACATGTTAGCATTACTGCCAGGTCTATTTCTGTGTACCACAGAGCCCCCAGTGACACTGAGTGGGCACTTTCCTCTTAACTTATGTTCACACACACACACACACACACACACACACACACAAGGGTTTCATCCAAGCAAGCAGCTAGAGCCTGGTTACTTCCAGCACTACAGTTGCTCTATAGAAAATTCCTATTTGCATGACACCAAGTGATGGGAGTACAGGCTTGCCTTAATGCTGCCCCTTCTTCCTGCACAGCTGGCTCCGTAAGACCCCAAAATCTTGATGAACTCATCACTCAATAATGAACAGCCTTCTTTGTCTCTGGGAGATCATCCTTGTTATAAGAGAAATAAAAAGAGAGAGAGAGAAGAAACCAACAGTCAATGCTCAATTTTTTATTTTCAAAGTAGATTTGTGAAACTGATAGCGGAGGCAAAGTGCAAAAGCTGACCCTTTTCCTTGCAAGAACCAGATTATTTTGCAAGAAAGAAATTTTTTTTTTCATTCCAAAGGCATGATTTTGGGGACTGGGCAAGGAATAGAAAGGCAAAGCACTGAAGGAGCTCAGGACATAAAGTTTATGCCATAAGCACTAATTAAAAGGAGCACAAGAGAGCCCGGTTGCTGCATTCCAGAGGAGGTAAAGCTTCAGAGGGCTGGGAGAGGGAAGACAATAACAAAGGAGAATCTGACTAGTGAGAGGTCAGTGAGGCCCAGGGTAGGAGCCTGAGTCTGGAGGTAAAACTCTGTGCACCCAGAAATTGCCCAGCCTTTGCCAGAACAAATCTCACATGTTACCAGCCTCATGGAGGCATAAAGAACCACCACATTTTTCTGTGTCCATTCTAAGAGCACCGAGTGGGCCACTGCACATCGCTTGTGCTCAGAAATTTCATCAGGTGTTCTTTCCATTGCCATCCACTTTCTATCCACTGCAGGCCACTTATCACCTGGTGATCGGTGCTTCCAGGTTCAGCCCCATATAAATTATTCTTTATGGACCATCCACTCCTTCCAAGGGACCCTCTAGTAGCTCAAGACACCTGAAAGTCCCCAACACAAGGTCCTGGAGTCTTAGGCTGGTAGTATCACTGTGGAAGGAGAGGCCACCAGATCCCAGCTACTTAGGTTGTACTGAGTGATTACCCTCACTCAATGTCCCTATCAGCCCCCATGCAAAAATACCACACATATGGTTTTTTTTCTCTTTGGATAATTTTTAAAATTATTAAGACTTACTTAGGATAAAAATAATACTAATCACAAAAATAAAACAGGACAATTTGGAAAAGGCAGAATAAGACAAAATAAGTGTCCATTCCATTGACCACAACTTATTTACACCAACTGTCAAAGCCCCCTCAACTTCAACATGTGGAAAAGTGGGTGGGCTTTCCTGGGTAGCTGGGCTCCAAACCAATTTCTCCTTTGTCTAGTGTATTAAAAGCAGTATAAAAAATACTTTATTCATTACTAGAAACTATAAGTTATATGAAATAGGTTCCTTGCCTTATCAAAATGAAAAAAGAAAAAGGACACTATAGAGAGATATGGTATGTCTAAGAGGAATTCCAAAGCTAAATCAACAGGAGAATTTAGAGACCCTGTATGTTGAATATTGAGCTTTCAAATTTAAATACTTAAAATTTACCAAATCATACAAAACATCATTGAGCATTCCACACTTCTCTATAGATATTCACCGCCAAGTATTTCATTCAAGCTTAGAGACGTTTTCTATGTTTTTGGACATGTATTTGTACTAATTACTGCAGAAGCTATCAATGCTGACCTTCACAATTCCAAGTCACAGCTCCTTCTTTCCGCCGCCATCCGTATCAATAGGCTAAAGCATAGGTGGGAAACCTTCAATTCCAGTTAATCTCTCACAGTCCTTGAGGAGTGACTACAGTTTCTATATTCTCTTCATGCCTATAGTTGCCAAGTACCTTTGCGGCTACAAGATGAGATATTACTCAATAAAAATTGTTTTCTCTGTTTTTTCAACATGTTAGCAAACATAAAGTAAAAACCTGCTTTGGCGTGCTAGCTGCGGAAGACACAAAGATAAATGAGAAATAAACCTTGCCTTTAGGCAGTTCATAATCTCTTTTATTTAGTATATTTATACTCTTCTTTTTTTTCTCTTCTTTTTTTCCTGCTTAATTTATCTAGATAAATGGGGTGTGTGTGTTAAACTTTGCATTCATACTTGTGTTGCTGTGTTTGAGGGGAAATCTTATCCTTCCTCCCTCTCTTTGTGGCTCTTCACGTGAATGCCAGCCCTTTTTCTTTTTCTGGTTCCAGCCTTCCCTTCACCTCTGATGTCCTCATATTCTGTTCTCTTCTGGAGCAGTTAAGTGAAAGGATATTTTTTCATCATATGTTAGATTTTTTGTGTTCCCTAATATTAAATCTTAATTTTTACACTTAATCTTTTCTTTATTACTTATGTAGCCATGTAGCCCTTATGTGATTTTCTCCCTTTATACATTAGTAGAACTTGACAGAAAAAAAATTCTCCATCTTCTAAGCTAACAATGTCAAGGTTTTCATATATATATATGCAAATATATACATAGATTTCACATATATATGCTTAAATTATATATTATGTATTATATAGTATAAATATAACTTCAAGTTTATCATATATATCTAGATATATAGACATAAGATGCATATGCTTAGATTTTATCCAAAAAAAGTCCCTATGAAATACAATGATAATAACAAAAACTCATAAATAACAAAGGAATGATTACATTCATTTTTTATTTCTACTCATTATCTGATGGCAAAAGTCTCACTATGATTTTCATTAAGCTTGACCCGATTTCTTTTATATTCATAGTATGTAGGCCAGGATAAAGTGATTTAATTTGAGAGCAATTAAAAAAATACCTTTAAAGGAAATCAGGAAATGGACAGATTATGAGTACAAAGAAAAAATCTGTAATACCTAGAAAATAACATCTGAAAAATCCTGGCTCAATCTCCACTTTACTTTATTTCATGCCCTTATATTATTAACTCCCTGGTACAATGAAGCCAAGTTTACAAGTACCTTAATTACACCCTATTTTTGTGGAACTCCAAATAAGGTAAAATCAGTCAAACTGTTCACTTTATTCATTCTTATTTTGGGACTCTTTATTATGAAGTCTTAACCTTAATCTTAGCTCAAAGTACTGAGTGAACATATTTTCAGCTGACTTCTGAAAACTCCGCCTGCCTCCAGTCTACTCTATGAACTCCCGGCCGCGGCTGTGGATTGCGGCAGCTCCCGGCCTCTCTGCTGCTGCTTGGCACGTCTGAGACCTCTCTGTGGGGACCTTCGGTCCTTTGTTCTGACAGTTGCCTTCTGTCTATGTCCTGTGATGGGAAAAGTTTTAAAGCTCTTTTGTCACATGTCTGCACTTGGACTTAAACTGAAAATTGATTGCACTGCTGCCTAGAGCATCTGTGTAGCTCCAACACTCCCTGCCCTCTCATAACCCCCACAAGGGTCCTTCCCGATTTCATGCTCACCTCATACAGTGGGACTAGAGAAATACAATTCAGTGGGAAGTTTTGGAATACACAATCTGTGCCTCACAATCTTAGAGGTGTTTAGAGATGCAAAATGAATGGGCAGGGGACTTGTTTTAATGAGCACCCAATTTAATAGGAGGAAAATGTGAATAATCACAAAAGAGGTTTAATGTAACTTTAGAAATACATATAAACCTTAACATAAAGGACTGAGGCAGTTATTCGTGACAACACTAGGGGCAGGTGGAGAATTTGAAAGATAATCAGGTAAAGGAAATAGCATTTTACAAAAAGAACAGCAAGGAGGTAAACAGCAGAGCTCCTTCCAAGAATTGCATGAAGGAAATGCTGCAGGTAAGCAAAGAGGCTCAGAAAGTTTAGGTAAAAGGCTTAAGATGACAAAACTAGTATTAGATTTCAAATTCATGCTCGAGTCTGACTCCAGAATCCACACCCTCCGCGTAACGGCTTCAGAACAAAATGCAATTCACTGTCCATATGACACATGTATAAAAACATGAGATGCCTCCTCATATTCCATGTCGGCATTTGTGCTTCCATAATAAGTTCAAACTAATTTAAACTGGCTTCCTTTGCCACTGCTCCACTGAAACGGCTCCTGTAAAGCTCAGGACCAGCCCCACGTTGGCCAGTCCACCTCCCCTTCTCATCTTACTCAGCACCTCTACTGCAGTTGAACTCCTCCACATAGTTCCTCCTCTTACCTCCTATGGCCTTTCATGCCCTTGGTTTTCCTCAGACCTCAGTGGCTGCTGTCTTTCAGTCTTCCTTGCTACCTTCTCATCTTTGTCGCCACCTCTAGTGCCAGGGAACCTGGGTATGGCTATGCATTTTTCTACTCTCTATCTTCTTTTCCAAACTGAGCTCCACCCTACACCACAGTTTTAAATGTCTTCAACCCTGAATGTCCAATTGACAGAGGAGTGGCTGAAAGTGTAGATCCTAGAGCCAGGCTTTCTGAATTCTAATACCAGCTCCGCTGGCTAAACTAAGCTATGTGATCTTGGGTTAGTGCTTAACCTCTCTTCTCTCATTTGAATATGGAGATGATAATAGATATTTTAATATACAATGATCTGCTCAACACCTCCTCTTGGATATCAAATTTAAGATACCCAAAACTGAATTCTGTATTCTCCAGCCCCTTACAAATCCATTCTTCCTCATGTCAAAAATTCAGACACTTACTCTAACTGATGTGGCTCAGTGGATTGAGCACTGGCCTGTGAACCAAAGGGTCACTGGTTTGACTCCCAGTCCAGGACATATGCCTGGGTTGCGGTCCAGGTCCCCAGTAGGGGGGCGCACAAGAGGCAACCACACATTAATGTTTGTCTCCCTTTCTCCCTCCCTTCTCTCTAAAAATAAATAAAATCTTAAAAAATACTTTAAAGAAATTCAGAGGCTCTCGTCAAAAACATGTAAAAACATCCTTGATTCTTTTCCTTTACTGATTCCTCACTCCAACGACTCTCAACTGTTCTACCTCCCAGATATATTCTAAATCTCCGTCTTCATTTCCTTTCTCCCACCCTAATCAAAGCTATCACCCCTTGCTTAGACAATGTTAGTAGCATCCCACCTCACCTTACACTTGTTCTTGCCACCCAACAATCTATTTTCTACATAGGAGTAAGAATTATTTTTCTTTTCTTTTTTAAAAGATTTTATTTATTTTTAGAGAGAGGGGAAGGGAGGGAGAAAGAGAGATAGAAACATCAATGTGTGGTTGCCTCTCATGTGGCCCTCACTGGGGTCCTGGCCTGCAACCCAGTCATGTGCCCTGACTGGGAATCGAACTGGCAACCCTTTGGTTCACAGCCCATGCTCAATCCACTGAGCTACACCAACCAGGGCAGAATTATTTTTTCGTAAAAGGGATGGCTGCACATCACTCCTCTGCTTAAAACCATCCAGTGGCTTTCCACTAAATTAAAATGCAGATGTTTGTACCACGCTCCCTGACTCATCACAGTGCAGCCATGCTGACCTTTCTGTGTTCCTTAAACACACCATCTTGCGCCATTTCAGGACCTTTGAGCTTCAGTGGAATCTTCTTCCACTGGCAGAGATATTTTACCACCGGATCTCTGGTGTTTATAGGAGTGCCTGGAACACAGTGTGTGCTCAGAAAATACTCGTTTGATGGTTTGATGAACTGAGTGGTTGATGGTCTTTAAAAACTGTAAGTTAAGCCCTGGCTGGTGTGGCTCAGTGGATTGAGTGCAGGCTGTGAACCAAAGGGTTGCGGTTCGATTCCCAGTCAGGGCACATGCCTGGGTTGCAGGCCAGGTCCCCAGTGGGGGCCACATGAGAGGCAACCACACAGTGATATTTCTCTGCCTCTTTTTCTCCCTCCCTTCCCTTCTCTCTAAAAATAAAGAAATAAAATATTTTAAAAAATAAAAAATAAAAACTATGTCAAGATTTATTTTAATATACATTTTTAAATTCTTTAGGGGAGCTTTCTGTGTAAAAGAACCTTAAAGTTAAATATTTTTAAATGTGCAGAATAATTTCTAAGTTACAGGTTTTAATTTGGGGTTTTACAGTTATAAGTATACATATCTGATCTAAGGATGTTTTTTAAAAAAATTAAGTAGGGGCCCATCATTATATTCTGAGGCAACTATGTCAAGTATAGAATTAGCTCCAACGTTTCAGGTATAATGACTGTTTTCTAAAGACTAGGTACGAAAGGACAAGAGGAGAACCAAACCTCAAGGGCACAATGACACAGGGCAACACCTCCTTGTGGCATTAACATTCCTAACACATGCCTGTCAACATTCCTATCGGCAAGCTACAGAAACCACGCAAATATTTACACAGAACTTTTTTTTTTAAATTCACAAGTTTCTTCCTGTAAAGGCTTCTAAAAACAAGTCTTTAAAAATAGTGCTTTAGATGTATTTTCATTTTGTCTGAATTTTACTGAATTTAAAATCACACGAAAGTAGCTTGTCTAAAAACACAGAACTGATGCATGCATTTGTGGCCGTGACCTTTTTATTTCTTTTTCTTCCCTCGCCCTGGCAAATGCTCCCCCAGAGGTTGACAAGTATCTAAAGATCCATAAAACATGAGTTTAATAAGTATAATAAATCACTTGTCACTGGCATTTTAAAGATTTGGCCCTATTGAGTTTTAACTGATATGTTTTGCAGGTACTCCTGCTGTTATATGGAAGCAATATAAGTTTAATATTCATTACTGCAAACTAAAGACACTGTTTTACTGAAGTATGAAAACTTTGGAAATAATAGTGTCCCTAAAATAATTAAGGCAAGAGACTAAGTCACAAAATCTAGCAAAATTTCTAGTTGAAGTTAATCACAAGTAATTCTTTAAAAGTTCAAAATGTATTGGTGAGATCTTCACACTTCCATTTTATGTCCAAGTGTCAAGCGTTTATTTTCAAAGTAACTTATATTTAATAGTACTAAAATCTTCCTGAGGAAAATTTCCAGACACCCCTGTTCTCTTAAAGTTTAATGCTATGCACCTTAATTCATTTTAAAACAGCATAAAAATTAAAATTCCACTACTCATGCATTTAAGGCTCTTGCGGTTGTATTTAACCATATTACACTTGACGGAGAAAAATGTGTCCTGTTGAAAGCCATTTGTGACAGGAAAAACAATGTCAATATTTAGAGACTCATAAACGTGGATGATAAGTGAAATCATAATGAAGAAACATAGGGTATAGAAAATATCTGAAGACAAAAATATTATCTCTACAGAACACATCATCAACTGCCATAACCTTCTCTCATCACTGCACTTCATTCGTCAGATTTAGAAGCAGGTAAAGTAATAGGTTCCTAAATAAAGCATGGACGGACACGTCGCTCCCACTTACAGTGTAAGATGGCTCTTAAATGTATTTTTGTAAAGTGTGCTTATGTTGCTCTCTCTTGGCGAAAAAGCAGTACTGTTCAAATCGATTACTACAAATTTTTAAAACTTTTTAAAAGGTTTTGTTGTTAAAAGAAAGTATTTTGATACAGCATTTCCGGTGTCATTTGCACAAATTAAAGTGCTAATTGCTAACCATAGAACAGCGAGAACTACTTTAAATAATTCTGAGTTTCTAAATTGACATGAATTAAAAGCCAGTTGGAGCACGTGTTCAAGTGTTTTCACTTATCAACTTCCAAGAAATTTCATCTTGTAATAATCAAAGTACCAAAGAAAAGGAATAAGAGGGTAGTTAACTACATAGGAAATGCAGTTTTGAAACCTGACTCACTGAGAGAAGGTGAAAATATTTGCAGTCTCCTAAGTGCTCTATCTATTTATGTATTTGCAGAAACAAATTACAATCCATCTGAAAAGAAAATTTACTGAATAGACGTAAGTAGTAGCAGAAGTCCAAATGTGAAAATAAAAACTTGTGTGACTACCAATGTTAAAATCAGAACCAGTGGATTTCTGGAGCCAACTGATGCCAACTTGTGAGAGCTGACTGCACGTAACATCCCAGCTCCTCATTTGGTGACATGATTTTGATCGTTGAAACCCGTCACGGTGGGAGTATTTACACAAATTGGCAAACACTGTAAATCAGGGTTCTGTTTTCTTTCTGGGTACGTGTATGTGTGTGTGTGTTTGAGAAAATGGTTGTTAAACATTTACCAGTGCATCACGAGAAATGCCAGACAGCAAGTCAAAAATAAGACCTTTCTCTTTGATCAATGACAATTGATATATCATTAGTAAATTTTCCTCATTGCAACAAATGTAAAGATGGAATAATGAACTTCTCGGGGGAAGTCATTACATGCTAAACTTCATATAAGTACAAATACTACTAAAGTTAGTGTAGTACAGATACTACTAAAGTTAGTATCTTGAAACAAGAGGGCATCGTTCCCCATCTCTCTAACTCCCTTGTAAAACAAACATAGAATTTTATAGTCATAATAAAGACTATTCACAGTCACCACTTTCTCATTTCCTTTCCACCAAATCAAGACTCTTTGCAGAGAGGCACTCCAGTCAGTTTCAACCAGTTCTCTAACGCAGTCAGGTAGAGCTCAGTATCCTTTGGGAAGTTGTTAACTTATCAGAATACCACCACGCTCAGCCAAAATGAAAGAGTGTGTGTAAGCCTTTTTATTTTAAACATGAGACTGAATAAAGTGGATGTTTAATCATATGAATTAAAACATCAAAGATGTAAGCAAAAGTTTGACAAAGACTTAAAAGGATGTATCATCAGCCAAGCCCCTCGTCTGTTCAATAGTTGCATTCACCTTTGGAAGCCAAGACTCAGGGATTTTTCTGAGTCTTCCTTTTCTTTGCAACATTTACCCATACATTTAGAGAAATAGCCACAGGAAATGACCATTATGGTGTTTAAAACCTTAGAGAAGGACTTCCCATCTAGAAGACCTGAAAACCTAACTTCTAAAGTAGCACGGACTTCCACAGCTCACAAACGTCAAAGGCACTGACCCTGTGACCTCAGTGCACGGTCGTGAAGCTTGCGTTTGCATTAGGTACAGCTCGTTGTGGGGGGAGGATTATCAAGGGAAAGTTTGATAGATTAGTATTCCGGTTCTGCCTATATCCCCAGGACCCACCTGAAGATGTTATGCCTCAAAGTGACTATTTTATTGAAGAGAATAGAATATTAATTAATTAATTATAAGACAGAAATAATGAAAAGAGACTAGTTGAGCGATAGTTCAGTTAAATGGCTCCAACAATGTCACTAATGTGACAGCACAGCTGAGCAATTGACAAACCATACCAGACATCGAGGGCAGAAAAGTAACTTTTTAAATTAATCTTTCCATGTAGTTCCTCATAATAAAAACTAATAACAAAAGCATATTTTGGATGAAAAGATGTTAGAGGAGATATAATCATTAACGCATCGAGAGCTGTCTCTTTATCATTAAAACCTCAGAATAGAAAGCTATCTGGTGGTATAAATTGTCTCTAATATTATTGACAGGACAGGAAGAGTGTCATATCGGTAACAGAAAGAATTATCCCACTGCAAAGGACAATCAATGAGAATGCGATTTTCAATGTCACAAGCCTTTAAGTTAAAGATATATGAGAATCACTTATTAATACAACACATATTTAGAACCTATTGCAAAACCACATAATACAGATAACATTTTAAAAACAGTACTAAGACGAAAATGTATTTATTTAATAAAATGTGTACAAACCTGATCTCTGGTACAGTGATTTTGAAATTTTTCTATTACAGGGAATGAAAATGAGACTTCATCTCATTGCTGGCTTCAGAAATGCACAAATCCATCTTCATAACCACCCTTTCACTACTCTCATTATTGTCTCCATTTTACAGAAAAGGAAAATGAGAAAAAAGTATGAAGGAATTTATCCAAGGTCAGACCAGTAGGCGGTGGTGGAACTGGGATTCAAACCCCAACAGTTTGGCCCCTGAGTCCAGGCTCTTAACAGCTACATTACATTCCTCTCATCATCTGGGTTGAATAAAAATCTGGGAGTTCTGAAGAGAACATTTTTCTTGAGCTTTTTTTTCCCCCTCTGTCTACTCTGTGTTCCTATTTATAGTCCAAAATATTAAACATGCATTCTGCTTTCTGCCAAGCAAATTATTCATTATACCTGGTGTCAATAAGGGCCATTTCCGAAGCAGGCCCCCACATTATGTAGAGGCAATCTGTGCTAATGGTGATAGGACATTTTATAGAATTACTTACATATACTTATGTGATATATGCTTAGTGGATTTTATTATAATTATTTGTTTAGATGACATTTTCCTGTACCAGAATTTGAGCTCGTGAAAAATTAGGATGCTATTGTGTTAATAATTTGTTTCTCTGGTCTCCGGCATAGTTCTTAACACACAGCCAGCACCCAGTACGTGTTGTCGAAAGGAAAATATATGCCATAGCCGAGGGAAGCAGGTTTGGCAGAAATACCAGTCATTTGTCTACTACAATTTTTCGTGACAATGAGAAAAATTTAAACAATCTTGAATGAACCCCTTTATTCCTCATACAAAATAGATTAAAAAGTCTGAAGGATCCCCCCTCAGGTATGTCACTTGACCCTGGACTCTGTCCTCCTTGCCTAAGTTTCGGCCCCTGTCCTGACCTGCCTGCACTCCCCGCGGTGTCCTAGCTACAGCCACCAACCTACTCCGAGCCAACTTCCTCCCCCCTCCACAAAGCCAACAGGACAACTCCATAAAGTGAAGACCCCACCTCCTCACTATCTGATATTAAAAATGTTCATTAATTCCACTGTATAAAGGGTACAATCCAAACCCTTAAGCATGGCATCTAAGGATTTGGCAATTTGATCCTAACCTACCTTTTCATCCACTCAACACCCAAACCCATGTCGAGCTGTGCTGAGCTGCTGCGCCCTGGGGCAGGTCCTTTCACCTCTAACGTTTCCTGTGTCCAGAACCCTCTTTTTTACTGTGGAAATCTTGCTTCCACAGCAACACCCAACTGAACCGCTCTCTTGTGACACTCTCCCCAGTGTTTCTACACAGGATACTCATGATTTCTGCTACACTTCCACAAACCCTTGCCACTCCCTTGTACCACTTGTCTGCATTGGTATTACCTAGTTAGTAGTGTTTGAGTACCTCCCTACCTACGATATGAGTGTTTTATACCCCACAGCACAAGTTAGCTGTGCTTGGCAGGCCCAGCGTTGTTCATGGTGCTAACAATATTCGTCAAGACATGATGAGCAAAACCAGGAATAGCCAATTAAACGTTTTCATTTATTAGGATTTTTCTCTATAACTTCTTGTTTCAGAAAGGGCCCATACATGGTAATTTCAAGATGTTTATTCTTGGCATTGCCTAGCAACAAACAAAAGATTGTTCTTTACAGATTGCTCAGTTTTCCTCTCTGTTCAATGTCTATTCAAAGATTTCGATGGTTAAAACTTTTTGGGAATCCAATCACCACGTTGTCCCCTTGTCCAGAAATGACATTATAAAAGGAATGAGACAGATGGAAGAGCCTGGAGAATACCTCAGAACATCATATTGGCTTCGGGAGCGTTCAATCCTAAAATGTATCAGCGAGAGTTGTGTTTCTCTGGGGGTGGTAGAGGAAGGCACTGTGAGGAAATAAAAATAAAAACAACACACATTTATTAGGAGGTGCTTGGCCGGCTCAGAACCCCACATAGGCTATCCCCGTTAATCCCATCACAGCACCACCGAAACGAGGCTCAGGGTCTTTTCCCCCTGAGCCTGCCTGGCTCCTTGGCCGCTCTTTTAACCACCCTCTTCATTAGGAATAACAAAATCTAGGGCTTTTGTTCAATTTTTATCTAAAATTTCAGGCTGTGTGAATAAATTTTAACTTACTGATCTTAAGACTGAATTTAGTGGGTACATAAAAGCTTTTTATTAGATGAACACCTATAATAAGTTTCCTTAGTCCCATACTTACAGAACCTGAAACCCATTCATACCCAACAGACTTAGAATCACAGAGTCTTCTGATCAATGGAGGAATATATATTTTTTAATCCTCACAGGCAACTATGTTTTTTTATTGATTTGAGCGAGGTAGAGAGAGAGAGCAGGAAAGGGAGAGGGAAAGTGAGAGGGGGGAGAGAGAAAAAGATATCAATCATCCAATCATCAATGTGAGAGAAAACATTGATCGGTTGCCTCCAGTACGCACCCTGACCAGGGGATCGACCCTGCAACATTTTGGTGTATAAGACAATACTTCAACCAATTGAGCAACTTGGCTGGGGCTGAAATCTTTTTATATATGAGGAAATCACAATACTTTACTACAGAGACGAGTGATTCCTATTTTCCTCACAACACAACTCTCACGTAGACAAAGTTGGTATTTATTTTAGGAAACGAAGACCCTGTCCCTCCCAGATAGTTCATAGCAGAACAAGGATTGGAACCTACAACCTCTGCTCCCTGTTCCAGCATATTTTCTATTACATAAGAAAAGTAAAGTAGATGAAAGGTAATAAGCTAAGGAAGATAATACTTAGTCTTTGTAAAATCTTCCTTTTATTTTCCAAAAGTCTTGGGATTACTTGGCAAGGTGTCATGGTACTATGCAGTCTTTTAGAAATGTCTAATCCCCATATAATAATTAAGTACCTAGGTCAGATCTATAAACTACTGTGGAAATTTCTAGCATGTGTAGGAAGAAGCAAGATCAATATTAAAACATATCAGGTCTAGAAGTGGACTTCTCATGACTAAGAGATTTTCAGTAGCCATGAAACTTAGCGAAGTTGTAACCTGCTGCTCAGAAAAAAAGGACACAATGTCATCCAAATTGCTAAAAAAAAAAAAAAAAATTACCCCAAAAGTGTAAATAATAATGTAGAAGTGGAAGCTGCCTTTGCTCTTTCTATATATTTATAAGAACTCAATGCGTTAGTTACAATAATCCAACTAGGCAATGGTTACTGAGTATTTTTAGAAGAAGAGTAACGTGACACCTGGGAAACGTGGAACTGAATGAGACCAACGTGGAAACTCAGACGCGGTCAGGAAAGAACAAACAGAAGAAATCACTGGCTGAGAGACCTACAACCAAAATGTACAATCAAGCCAGTTTCTGAGGAATCTAGTCTGTATTTGTAGTAAATGTTTTATGGCAACAAATCTAGTGCTTCAGTTTGGGAAGAGTTAAAAATATATGGAATTAGCTAAATTTGTTTACTTTAAAAAATATCTGTATTTTTTCACCAAATTTGAGTTTTCCTTTTGTATTTTTCACATCATGATGTAAAACATTTACTGAATAAATACCAATTTAAGCTAAAATGATATTAGGTGTTGATGATCTACCTATTTTAGCCTAAGGACAGGGTAATTTTCTGAATTCACATTTTCATCCTTTTAATGAAATTGAGGCAATATGCTGAAATGGTACTTTTAAATTGTATTGAGGTTTATATACTCTAGATTTTTCACATACACTGTGTCATATATTTTCCCCTAAATCAGATAAATTATAAACATGCAGCTATATTAAAGATTTCACTGCTAACAGCATACTGCAAGTTTAAAAAATAATTTTTGGTATTTCTTGACCTTTAAAGAGTTGTCTTATTCTAATACTAGCAACAGCACAATAGAACACAGCATGTCTAAATTATGTACTTTTGTTATGATCTTTGAAAAAACTTAAGATTTCCCAAATGTCTAACACACTGTTTAAGAAAAACTTACCGTAGATATGGAAAAAGTTTGACTTAATTTTGTCTCTCACAAATAATACAACAAACTTTTAATAAACTCCATCTTTGAAGGAAATTTGCTAGTCACAAGAAAATTTGTCAGGAATGAACAGGATTTTTGTTTGTACGATACAAGAAGATACCTTCAGACAGCCCACAAGTGTCGCTCGATATATTGTGTGCTACACAAAGCCCCTGACATCCGCTGATGGCTGGTATTAGACTTCCATTAAAGACAGGCTTTATTCACGTTGGACCCAATAAATCACAAGGTCTTAGCATCTTTTCACAAGGTCTTAGATCACATTCTTAAGCATTTTACAATACTTTGCACATCACAACTATGTTGCAAATGTCTAACGTAACTCATATGTAGCAGTAACATTATTTATCTACAGTCAACCTTCCTGGGTCAAGCCATTCCCTGTTGAAACCCTAGTTCGAATATTCCGCTGGAAATGACCAAATTCTCAGGTTACAAGTATAAGTAAATTCTTGCACTAGATTTGTCAGTGTTCATAATTATACCACAGGTATATAAATATTATAAATAATCATATTATTAGTGAATGAATTGGTTTCAGTTGGTGTTTTACAAAGTCTGGTCAATAAAAGACTAGCCCTCAGAGACGTGTTGCAATAGAAGATGAAATGTGATTATGAACTCATGCCCATTCTAGTCACTTGTGGGAGACTCTGTGCATCTTAGAATACCGAAGACTCTGAGAGGTCCAGTAAGCAGAGAATCACATTTGAATTCTTCCACCCAATGTTTTCCAAATTGACCGGACCATGGGGATGGGCATTGTTGTCACCATATTCTACATATACATGAATAATTATTAAGATAACTTTATCCAAATTAAAGATCTATTATATTTCTACAGAAGAGTTAAATATTAATTTTGTTTTAAGGCACTGTATGAAGTTTTCTAATACTTGAAATTATATTGGGATGATTTTTTATAAAGATTTTCAGTAATTTAGTTGAATAAAATTATATATATTTTAAGGATTTTATTTATTTTAGAGAGGGGAAGGTGGAGAAAAAGAGAGGGAGAGAAACGTCAATGTGTGGCTGTCTCTCATGTGCCCCTTGTTGGGGACCTGGCCAGGCATGTGCCTTGACTGGGAATTGAACCAGCAACCCTTTCATTTGCAGGCCAGTGCTCAATCCACTGAGCCACACCAGCCAGGGGCCCCCAAATTTATGTATCTTACAAATTATTTAATAAAACAGGGAGATGCCAAACTACCCACTTTGGCCTCACCTTTTATCTGTCACTGAAAAAAAAAACAAATTAAAAATTCAACTTTGAGCTTTCATACAAAAATTTTAATTTATAAAATAGTAACAGAATTTTAAAAATACATGCGTTAATGTTCCTACCAAATAATAGGATTTTTATACAAAGTGCTTTCTTTCTTTATAGGAAAAATATTCTAATTTCTTTATATATAAGCATCTTAAAAATGGTATGCATGGCAAAGACTAGGACATGCTTCTTGTATGATGTTTTAATAAAACTGAAACTATAAATTCCCCCCAAAATGAACTTCATAGCTGAGATGCTGACATAATTCTATTGATTTGTAATACTGTTGTAAGCAAGGATGGTAGAAGGATACAAAAGTATCATTTCTAAATTTTAGAAAAGTGTGCCTTCTAGCTAAGAAATCAACACCAGTTTTGTTTATTTGACCCGACTTTAACAGCAGGTCAAGTCATCCCCATAGTGCTATTGCTGCCTGTACAGCGGAAGAGAGTTACTGTGAAAATACATTTCATCACACTGAATGCTTAATTGGGAGCCAATCTTTTAATATGAAAAACACTCTATGTGTGTAAAAGGAAATAACCATTTGATGACATTGTAGCTTTCTTATGTTAAACATTTTTATTATAGTAACATATCTGAGTAATTGAAATAATTCATGTACAGATATCACATGCTGAAACATGACAATGTCATACTAATTGCACATTGTGTGGACATTTTAAGCACATTTTCTGTAACAACATTTGCATTTATATACAGGTAGTAAAGCAGAGGAGGGTAATTGGAGTCATGATTCATGGTAGCAAATACACTGCTTTCAAGTTAATCTTCAAACCCAGAATCTTCAGCAAATCTATTCATATTTGATGCTGTAGCAAGTACAGTAGTTACTGCATGAACTGAGCAGCTGAAGACCAAGCACTGACATTGCTTGGCTTTGAAAGAGAGAGATCAGCGCTATCTGATTATTTCTGTAAGGTAGTTCTTTTTACTAATTCAGAACATATTAGTCTATTGAATGATGACTATACCAACAGTTTTCAAGTTCGTTGGTAGGGAAAATAAAAACTATATGTAGCAATTCTTAGATAATACAGCCCAGTTAATGCAGAATGTGTTACCTGAATGGTTTTCCTTAAATACACCATATACTTATTTACGACAGTGCAAAAAAAAAATATATATATACACAGACACACACACAAAGGGCAGCAATCTCAAAGTGTGAAATAAGTTTTAATATACCAATACTTGTTTTCAAGACTGTTATTTGTAGCCATGTACCTGGGTTCACATGGATCCAGACAATTAATTCTTTTTAGGCATAGAGACTTCAACCTGATTCCTAAAAATCTCAGCAGACAAACTGAACTAGATCCAATCACATTATCTTTTCTTGTAGCTGAGGCAAAAACAAGGCAGGGTTTCTCTCTTCTTGACTTTGCCCATGCAAAGGTCAAAATTTCAAAGAGAACTTAAAGTTTAAAAGAAGGAAGAAAGGAAGCAAGGAATGAAGGAAGGGAGGGAGGAAGGAGTAAGGAATAAAATTTTGATCATTAATATATTCCTAAATTTTTAATTTATTTATAATATTAGCCAAAATATTTAGATAACTAATTCAGTTCTTGAAAATTTCAATCGCTTAAAGAGGAAAGCAAATTTTCAATAATTATCAAGTCACAGAAACATTAATTGTAGTTACACTTTTTATTGTTTAACACGCATAATCAAGTTAAGACAAAATATAAATCAGCATTAGGCAGCAAAACAGAAAGGTATTTTCTGTCATTCTTCTCGAGCTATCTATTATTTTTTGAAGAATTTACATTTAACAATGAATCAATGCTTAAAAGAAATAATAGCATTTATGCAACTATTAAGTTTTTGGTATTTTGAAAAGGTCAAGAAATGTGTATGTTTAGATTTAAAGAAGATTTTTAAACAGAATGGCTTGAAGAAAAAAACACATTTGTATTAATTTATATGAAACAATCTTGAATTTCCAGTTAGGTAACAAAATACTATCATCATATACTTGCCAAGTTAAAAATAGAATTAGGATGAAATCTTTTCTTGCTGTCTAGAAACTACTGTCATCTAGTTGTAAAGACTGGGATTTTTTTTTCTTTGAGTTTGTTTCATGTTGGTTTTATGGAAAAGGAATTAGTAGAAACTTTTTGTGTATTTAGCTCTACAAAAAATGTGTATAAATCTTTGCATCTTGTAGATAACCAGAGATATTCAACTATGTTCTAGCAGAGGCTACTGTTTGCATTTCTCTATCTGATTCTGTCATAACTGTATTTTTATGCAAGCAAGATAAATAACTGCTAATAAAATAAAACCTAGTAAAAATAGCCAAGATAAGAATCACAATATTTCCTTCAACAGATTACAAATGGCAACCAATCTACAATGTTGGATTATTAAAGTGAAAACTAATCTGCATCGCAAACTGTGTTCATAGATAATTTAAAGTAAAAAGATTGCTTTTTGTACAATTCTGGAAATCATTCTAATCACATACATTTCTAGGAAGCATTTCAATCTTAGATTTACAGAACTATCAGGGATACTTTCTTAATAACAGAATAAAAATATACTTGCATCATAAGTAAACCAAATTCCCTTTAAAAACTCCTGGTAAAATTGAATAGCTTCTGGATTTTTCAGGTAAAGCTATTCTCTCTCTCGGGAAAGAGAAAGAGAGTCAGACCCACACCATCACTTACACTGACATGTTTTAACCCCATTAATTTAAAAAAATGATAATAGAAACTAAGGATTACATTATACCTCTAAAACATTCTTGCGGCCTCTGGAGACTTCCACAGTTTATTCTTGTGTCTTCTCTCCTCAGGTTCTCATTAGGGGAACAGCACCACAGCAACCACAGACCACGCATAGCCCGTAGTATACATAATTATTAATACATGGCTTCTCTCAACTTCATCATATCAAACTGGATCAGTATAAATAGGCAAATGTGGGCAATGAAATTCTAGTGTTCAAAAAAAGGCAGACTTAAGTAGCTAGAGAAATGAAATTTTTCATCAATTATTTGGATAGTTCATATATTTAAATTTACTCTTGGTTTTAAAATGCTGTTGAGTGTATGTGTGTACGTGTATGTGCTGTGTATTCCTAGGGGGAGAGGGCTCATCCCCAAGTTGGACGTTCTTCTTTTTTTGTTTTAAATAAAAATACACTCTTGCACAACTAAGGACTGAAGTTCAAAAGCACCTACTCTAGCAAATTAAATAACCATGTTTTATTTAAACTAATATAAGTTAGCAACCAACAAAATGCATTGATATCATATACCAGACACTTGAAATTGTGTCTCATTCATAGGAAAGTGTGATTTTAAAAGAAAAGTTAACTAAAAATACTCCTTAAAAAGGCCTATTTGCTGATCATTCTTATAATGATTTTGTAATACCCCATTTTTGCATTATTTATTCTAAGAAATCTATAACACATGCTTAAGAATTCACAAAATGGAGTCATAAACATTTAGAGTCATGCAGTAATTTCCTTTATCTTGACATCTTTATGCTCCTTTTTTCACAAAGACAATAACAAGGTCTTCTTTGGGATCATCTAGCAAGAAGCAGCACCTACCAGAATATGGGTGTTAAATAGTTATAAACAATCAAGTAACTAGCAATAATTTAGAGAACAACCTAATCTAGTCTAACACAGACTCAGCATATGGCTTTAAGAACAAAGTATATCTAACTTTGGGTTGACAATTACCCAGCTTGTGAATTAAACCAGGATAGTTTGCTTCCCTCAGTTTTCCATCTTTGGGCTTGATTTACTGGAAATAGCTTTTAGTACAATAAAAGGATGTAAAACGATCATAAATTTTGCAAATAATTAGCATCTGTGAGAAAATAAAACATGGCAGAGAAGTTGAAACAAAATTGTAAAAAGTAACTATTGCAATTTCTCAGGATTCCCATATCAATGACAGTGTATATTTTCATGGCAAGCTGAAAGCTCATTGGTTTTTTTTTTTTTTAAAGATTTTATTTATTTACTTTCACAGAGAGGGGAAGGGGGGGAAGAGAGGGTGAGAAGCATCAATGTGTGAGAGATACATCAATCAGTTGCCTCTCGCATGTACCCAACTGGGAACCAGTCCCACAAAACAGGCAAGTGCCATGACTGGGAATTGAAACAGCAATCTTTTGGTTCATAGGCCGGCACTCAATCCACTAAGCCACAACAGCCAGGGCTCAAGAAATGGAAGGAAACTCCTATGAAAGTTATGCATATTAAGTTTGAACAAGAAGAACCTCATACTTTTTTGATTTTTTAAATTCTTAAGGGTAAATCCGAGCTAATAATATCCAGGAATCAGAATCTTCCATTTGCAATACTACAGATTATTTTGTGCGGCACAATGTGCAACTGGACTAGACTTTGCAGTTTAATTTGAAAGACATAAAATAAGCGTGACACACTACCATGTAACACCGATATGAGTTTGAAAGGTCAACTCTTAAAAAGAACTCTTCTGAAGAACAGTAAAAACTGTATTTGACTGCACACACCCATTGGAGATACACTTTCCAAATAAAAATGAGTGGTATGAGATGCAAAAATCATGAGAAGACCTTGTCATTGTCATCATTTTTTCCTTTATGTGACTCCTGATGTAAAGTAAAAATAAAAGCAAATTTAATTTATATTTTGTTTATTTTTAAACTACTGGATTGTCTTCCATTTTAGATCAGAATAGGATCTCACTAGATCCTTACTAAAAATTTACATTATCATAAGTAGCTAAATTTCCACATAGAGGAATAAAAATGTTGAAGAATTATGTTGAGATTTTTATAGTACTTTACAGCGTACTATAGTAATGATAAACCCGTTTCATAATTAATCCTACCATCAAAGCAACACCAGGCTTCTAATTTTTCTTCATTTTATATGGCTACTATATACATAAGAGAATAAGGTATTATACTATTAATGTTTTTTTAAGTCAAAGACATGTCATCTAGAAAATAATTTAACACTGTTATGGGATCTTCAAGATCAATTCTGTTTCATATACTCTGCAGCAAAAATAACATTTCTAGTAGGAAGGTATTTATAAACCTGGCAAATTCTAGACATTCACATATTTGTAAACAATATTAACATGGTTTATTACATTTCCAGAAACGTTAAGTCTTATATATCCAAGTTTTCTGCTAATTCTTCTTTTATGTATTATAATAAATATACATGTTATTTGAGTAAATGTGTGTCTATATTTCACACATATATATGTCATATATACATAAAACAGCACTTAATGGTTACTTCCTTTGCATGTTTAAATTAGGGGGAAAATGAATTGCTCTTATGCATAACCGCTGGTGATCTTCCCTTCCGCTTCACAAATGGCCATATCGGGATGTAAACAAAACATTGGAGCGAGTCATTCCAGGTGAACTGTACTTCAAGTTGTAGGTTGGCGTTTTCATGAAGAATTGTGCACTGCTCGGGAGTAAATACCTAAAAATAGTAGTTAAAAGTTAGACTTTTACAAGCAAATTAGTATTAACATCTCTCATTAAAGTGTTATGTGCCTAGAAATGTATATGTATCCTACATGAGAAATTATACTATAAAAACAATGCAATCTACATAAAAAGATTTCTTCTCACAGACTGAGGAGGAACAATGGGGAGAGGGTCATAAAGCCTCACCCAAAAGGCTGAATACAGAAGCAACTTATGATCTTAGGATGACAAGACATCCCATAAAGAGCCATTGGACTCACATACTAGGAGCCTGTTTATGTAGCTCATGTTAATTCTTTCTTATTCTCACCTGAGGACTTTTCTCATTGTTTTTAGAAAGAGAGGAAGGGAGAAGGAAAGAGATAGACAAAAACGGATTGGTTGCCTTCTCACACATGCCCTGACCAGGAAACCACAACCTGGGTATGTACCCTGACCAGAATTGAACCTGTGTCCTTTCGATCTACAGGAAGATGCTCCAACCAACCAAGCCACACCGTCCAGAGCATGGCTCATGTTAATTTGGAATTCATCATTAATTTTTGTAAATAATGTGTAAAGGCAGTCAAATATTTCTTTCTTTTTTTCAAATGCTCCCTTGAAGACATGTTTAGAGAAGAAGGGAGAGAAACATCAATCAGTTGCCTCTTGCTAGTGCCTGACTGGAAACCAAACCTGCAACCCAGAATTGTGCCCGGACCAGAAATCAAACCTGCAACCTTTTAGTTTAAGTGATAACACTCCAACCACCCGATTGATATGGGCCAGGGCAACCAGTCAAATATTTCTCAAAAACATGCTATATGAGAATCTGGCTATCCACATTACCAATAATTATTTGGTTAAAGGATGTTGGAACCGTTAATTATAATTTAATAATATTTATTGATGTGTTAAAACTATACACAATCTATGTTCCATATCATTGATTTTTAATTTTTTTTACTTTATTTTTATTTATTGTTGTTCAAGTACAGTTGTCTCCATTTTCCCACCACCACTCCCCTGACCCCAGCCATCCCTACCTCCCACCCTCAATTCTACCCTGCTTTGGTTTTGTCCATGTGCCCTTTATAGATGTTCCTGAAAACCCTTTCCCCCTCCCCCCTCATTATAACCTCTCCCTTCCCCTGTGGTTACTGTCAGTTTGTTCTTAATTTCAATGCCTCTGGTTATATTTTGCCTGCTTGTTTTATTGACTAGGTTTCACTTATAGGTGAGATCAAATGGTATTGCCTTTCACCACCTGTCTTATTTCACTTGGCATAATGCTCTCCAGATCCATCCATGCTGTCACAAGAAGTAGGAGCTCCTTCTTTCTTTCCACTGTGTAGTATTCCATCTTATAAATGTATCATAGTTTTCTGATTCATTCATTTACTGATGGGCACATAGGTTGCTTCCAGAACCTGGCTATTGTGAATTGCGCTGCTATGAACATTGGGGTGCATAGGTTCTTTTGAATTGGTGTTTCTCAGCTTCATCCCCTCCATTGTTGGTTCCCTGTAGATTTTTATTTCACTTAGTATAACCTTCATTTCTGCCTGAGTCTTTTTTATGCTGTTGAAGTACCCAATGAGTTCCTTGAGCATCCTGATAACTAGTGCTTTAAACTCTGCATCTGATAGGTTATTAATCTCCATTTCATTTAGTTCTTTTTCTAGAGTTACGTTCTGTTCTTTCATTTGGCCATATTTCTTTGTCTCCTTAATTTGGCCATAAGGAAGAAAAAAAGCAATCAATGCAAACAGCAAGAAGAAAAAAGAATTTTAAAATAAAGAGGATAGGCTAAGGAGCCTCTGGGACAAATTCAAACGTATCAACGTTTGAATCATAGGGTTGCCAGAAAGAGAAGAGAAAGAGTAAGAACTTGAAAACTTATTTGAAAAATAATGAAAGTAAACTTCCCTAATTTGGTGAAGGAAATAGACATACATGTCCAGGAAGCACAGAGACCCCCAAACAAGATGGATCCAAAGAGGCCCACACCAAGACACATCATAATTAAAATGCCAAAGGTTAAAGATAAAGAGAGAATCTTAAAAGCAAAAAGAGAAAAGCAGATAGTTACCTACAAAGGAGTTCCCATAAGACTGTCAGCCAATTTCTCAAAAGAAACTTTGCAGACTAGAAGGGACTGGCAAGAAGTATTCAAAGTGTTGAAAATCAAGAACCTACAACCTACAACCTAGATTACTCTATCCAGCAAAGCTATCATTTAGAATGGAAGGGCAGATAAAGTGCTTCCCAGCCAGACAAGGTAAAACTAAAGGAGTTCATTATCACCAAACCATTATTATATGAAATGCTAAAGGGAATTATATAGGAAAAAGATCAAAACTATAAACACCAAAATGACAATAAATTCACAACTATCAACAACTGAATCTAAAAAACCAAGCAAACAAGCAGAACAGAAACAAAATCACAGAAATGGAGATCACATGGAAGTTTATCAGCTGGGAGGTGGGGGAGGTGAATAAGGGAAAAGGTGCAGGAATTAGGAAACACAAATTGGTAGCTACAAAACATACAGGGGTATGTTAAGAACAGCATAGGAAATGAAGTAGCCAATGATCTTACATTCATGACCCATGGACATGAACTAAGGTGGGAGGGATTGCTGGAAGGAATGGGGGTGCTGGGTGGAAGAGGACAAAAGAGGAAAATTGGGACAACTGTAATAGCACAATCAATAAAATACATTTAAAAAAAAACTCTACTATAACTAATCTACAAGAAAAGTTAACCATTCATAACTAGATTATAAATCTTAACAACACAGTGCTTATAATTACAGAATATCAAAAGCAATCAAGATTATAGGTCACATGCAAGTTTTGCAGCCAAATGTATTTCAGAATACATAAATTTTCCAGAATTTTAGAACAATAGTGTACAGTGTATTCATGGTAGGAAAAATGTAGGTTTACAGTTGTTCATCTGAAAAATAATATTATAATTAATAAACAATAATACGAGAAGCTGTGCCTCATACACTAAACCTACGTCTGCCCCACCCTGTGTAACATCTCTACCAGGGCTTGGGGAAGCACTCGGTAAACAAACCGTTAATATTTTTGTACTGGAATATATATATATTCATAGTAAACCAAATAAAGACAACAAATTAATTTCATATCAATTCAGGTCAGATTTGCCAATTGGTAGGTTGTTTTCAGTTTTTTTTTTTCTTTTTTTAAGTTTTCAAAGATTTGGGATTAAGAATTGCAAATAAGAGCATGCACCTGTAGTCTGTTTTCCTCCGCAGAAACTTTTATTAGCATTAGGTCAGCCCAATCTATATACCTAGAGGGAAGTGATCTAGGAAATCCACATAAGCAAATGCAAATAAATGTAACAGTTGAAAATGTAAGTCCTGGTATGATGAGCAGGACATGCTATAAAGTCAGGACAAAGACATCAATAAGGAATTTCTAAGAGCTGAAAGATTAGTAGAACATTTGTAATTAGCAGTTGTCATGAGAAAATAAACAGTGGTAGAATATCAAATCACTTATTTTATTTTCTTCACCTGACATTAGAATCTTCCAGCAACAGTAAAGTATTTCCATTGACAAATGAAGAAATTCAAGGCTATGGGTTCTATCAGCTACCTATTCTATATTAAATAACGTGGATACTTACTATACCTCTCTGTCAAAGTTACATATACAGTTGTCAATGGAAAGTTACATATGTAGTTGTAAAATACAAACTTTGTAGAATATAAATTTATTATAAACTGTAAACAGCATTAGCTTAAAATAGTAGAATTCTTTATAATGTTCATAAACATCATTTTATCATAAATTATCTTATAATATCCTCTAAATCTATTGCCTCATATCATAAGTATAAATAATTGCTGAAATCATTAAGTTAATAGAGCAGTAAAATAATATATAATGAACCAAATTAAATAAAAATTGCACAATGGTTGATAAATAATGAAATGATTGACTTCTTACATCACAGATTATACAAATTATTTTCTTAATACCATGCAGATAATTTATTTGGATTATTATGTCAAGAGCAATGGACTCACAATGATTAATCTGGTATCTTCTGCCATGAAAAAGCTACCCTTCCTATCTAGGACAAAGGTACAAAAAAAGTAAGGTGTTCAATCAAAACCTACTACACGTATTAATTGAGAGGGTTTTTTTCCTATTGTAAATACATTGTGATTGCATTGATAATTATAATAGTAAACAGAAACTTCTACCAACTTTCTTTTGAAGAACTTCCAAGTAACAGTTATTATGGACATTATAATAACATGCACCTATCCCTCTGGGCTAAAGATCTCTCCATTTCACAGATGAGAAATAAAAACACAAAGTCCGGGTTACAGCCAACCTATGCTATTTTATTTAATACTATTTAATACCCAAATAGTGTTTTCCAAAACACCAAAATAGGTATTTAATACCTAAATAGTGCCCAGCACCATTCTAATTGCTTTACAATATTAGTCCAGGTCTCAGCAATTCTGTATGGTAGATAGTATTGTAGGCTCCAGTTTATAAACGATACACTAAGGCCTGCAGGGGTCAAATGACTTGCCCACAGTCCCATGGCTAGTAAGCGGCAGACCCGGGATTAACATCCATGCGGGCTAGCCCCAGAATCAGTGCTCCTAGCAGCTATACTGTATTATCACTTCTCCGTGTGAATTCAAATTTTAAAACTAATGGATGCAACAATTATGCTCATTTTTTTGCGAATATGAAATATAACTCAGAAAGTAGAAAAATATTATATATCCACAAACCTAAACTTGTTAATAGAAGCAAAAAAAAAAAGCCAAAATGAAACTATTTTTAGGAAAAAAAGTAGTTCAGTTTGAACTCAAAAAGCATATGAAATCACAATGGAAGAAACACTTTATTCCCTAAAGCGAACGCTGTGGGATATTTTAAAGCATTACAGGGAAACGCAGTGGATTATTTGCCTTAATATCTCCATTAATATCTCTTGGGAGATCTCACAGTAGCTGAATATCAAAGAATATTTTTGAAATGTTCTTTGCAATGAAGTTAAATAATAAATTTGATTTTTTAACAGAAAGAATATCTCTAGAAAGTGGATTTATAGACTATATCTAAAGAGTTTGTGTTAAAGCAGCAAAAATATGAAAAGTTTACAGTGTTATTTTTATTCTAGCTTACTCTTGATGTACAAAAATAGATAACCTGCAGTCAACTTACCGCAAGGAGAAATACCTCAGACTACCCTATTTGCTTCACAGACATACCCTAACTCATCTCTGAGGCTGTCTGCACATCTCCACGAAGGCAGCACACGGACATAAAATAGGCACTTATCTAATTCTTGCTTGATGTAGAATTGGTCAGTCTGTCATTACGGACTAATTGCTGACCATGGAGGATCTCCAGAACACGAAGCACTTCAAGACTGATAAGGAAGTAGCCTTAACCCTTAAGCTACACCACCCTTCTGAGATTTTCCTGTTATGAGACCTGGATTTATGATACCCCCAAAATCAATTCAGCTTCCTGGTTTGGCCAACATAATGTATATAAAGTTCATCATAATATTTGTCTTGTGTTTTTGTTTAAAAATTTTTAATGTGGTAAAATATATATAACATGAAACTTACTATTTTCGCAAAGTATACAATTCAGAGCATTCACAATGGTTGTGTGACCATCTCCACTATCTAGTTCCAGAACTTTCTCAGCATTGCAAACGGCAACTCTGTACCCATTAAACACTAAATCCCCATTTCCTCCTCCTTTCAGGTCCTGGTAACCTCTGCTCCACTTTGTCTCTTATATATATTTTTTTTATTCTACATACCTCATATAGGTAGAATCATACTATATTTAGTTCTTTATCATTTATTTCACTTAGCACACTTTCGAGGTTCATCCACATTGTAGCATGGATCAGAATCCCATTCCTTTTTTTAATAGGCTGAATAATATCCTATTGTACGTGTCTACTTCATTTTATTTATTCATTCATCTGTTAATGGATATTTAGGTTGTTTCACCTTTTGGCTACTGTGAATAATGCTGCTATGAACAAAGTCCTCGTTTTCATTCCTTTGGAGTGTACACCTAAGAGAGGAATTGCCGGGACATATGGTAATTCTATACTTAACTTTTGGAGAAACTGTCTTAATTATGCTTCATAGCAGCCACACCATTCTGGTCCAGCAATGCACAAGGGTCCTAACTTCTCAATATCGTCACCAACACTTACTATTTTGCATTTTTTATAATAGCCATCCTAGTGGGTATGCATTGTCCTGTAGTAATAACTTTAATTTTTTTTTATGGAGGGATCCCTAGTTTCAAGCCCCACCCACCTCTGCCATATGCTAGCAATGAGGATTTGGATGAGCCATGTAGCCTCTCTGGCCTGAGTTTTCTCATATGAAAAAAAGAGTCCAATAGTTCATGCTATGCATGGCTCACAGAGTATGGGGCCGAGGAAATCATGCACATGGGGGAAAGACTATTTATGTACTGTGACATGAGCCCCACTAGCAAGACTACCCCAGTTCTGAGACAGATGTATCAAGCTATCTTAGCCTAAGGCCATAATGGCACCATGCATTTATCTCAACTTTTAAAACTTTTTAATTACAAAGTATAGCACGCATTCAAAAAGTGCGTAAGACTTAAATGTCCAATTTAATGAACATTGGGAAGTGATTACTTGTATAACACTACCCGGGTTAAATAACTGAACACTCCCAGCACCCCAGAGCCCGGTATTACAGTGCCCTCCAGCCCCATGAAGCTACCCACTAGACAGACTTTTATGGTAATGACTTTGCTTTTTACCCAAGTACACATTCCAGAAATGCTGTCGTTTAGTTGTACCTGCTTTTTATTTTAAATAAATGGAACAAAGTATGTATTCCTTTGGGTCTGGCTTCTTTTGCTCAACTTTACGTTTGAGGCTCATCCATGTTGCTGTGCATACGTGCAGTTTGTTCATTTTCAATGTGTATTATATTCCTTTGTGTGAGTATTACAAAGATGTATCCATTTTTCCATGAAGACATGTTTGGGTTATTTAAAAATTTTAGCTACCATAAGCAAATGTTACTGTGATAATTGTAATAATGGTCTTGGTACACATATTTGGACATCTCTGCTCAGAATTACTCATAACAGAATAGCTATGAAAAGGGTAGATTTTAGTATGTAATGCCAAACTGTTATTAAAAGGTACCAATTTTCACTACCAACAGCAGTGGAGAGTCTCCATTACTCTCTTTTGTTCAACTTTTTTTAATGTGGTAAAATATATATTAGAATATTCTTATATATTAGAATATTCTAATATATATTAAATATATATACACATAATATTCTCATCAACACTGGCTATGAAGTATTTCTGTGGTTTTACATTATCCTGATTATTAGCTTAAACACTTCTTTAAAATGTTTATTACTCAGTCTTTTTAACTCTTGTGAACAGCATCTTCAAGTATCATCCCCATTTTTCCATGGAGTGTTTTGGGTTTTTTTTTCTTAAAAATTTGTAGGAGTTCTTATACAGTCTATATAAGAATCTTTTATAGGTTATGCGAATTCCAAATACCTCCTTTTACTCCGTGGCTTGCTTTTTTACCTCCTTAATGAGGATTTCTGGGGTTTTTTAAAGATTTTATTTATTTTTAGAGACTGTACTCCCACCAACCGTGCACCAGGGTTCCCTTTTTTCCACATCCTCTCCAACACTGGTTGTTTGTTGATTTATTGATGGAAGCCATTCTGACAAGGTAAGATGATATCTCATTGAGGTTTTAATTTGTATTTCTTTAATGATTAGTGATGTTGGACATTTTTTCATATGTCTACAGGCCCTCTTATATGTCCTCTTTGGAGAAGTGTCTATTCAGGTCCTTTGCACATTTCGTAATTGGGTTGTTTGTCTTCCTGGCATTGAGTTGTTTTAGTTCTTCGTATATTTTGGAGATTAAACTCTTGTTGCATGTATCATTGGCAAAAGTGTTCTCCCACCCAGTGGGTTCCCTACTTGTCTTGCTAACGGTTACTTTAGCTGAACAGAAGCTTTTTAATTTGATGCAGTCCCATTTGTTTCTTTTCTGCTTTGATTCCAGTGCCTTAGGGTACATATCAGCAAAAATATTTCTCTGTTGAATATCTTAGATTTATTACCGATGTTTTCTTCTAGGATTATGGTTTCATGACTTATATTTAAATCTTTTATGTATTTTAAGTTTATTTTTGTGTACAGTGTAAGTTGGTGGTCTAGTTTCATTTTTTTTTTTTTTTTGCATGTACCTGTCCAGTTTTCCCAACACCATTTTTAGAAGAGACTGTCTTTGCTCCGTTGTATGCTGTTGCCACCTTTGTCAAATATCAATTGCTCATCAGGCGTGGGTTGATTCCTGGGCTCTTTGTTCTGTTCCATCAATCTATTTGTCTGTTCTTGTGCCAATATCAGGATATTTTTATGACCGTGGCTTTATAGTATAGTTTGATATCAGGAGTTGTGATACTTCCAGTTTTGTTCTTCTTTTGTAAAATTGCTAAGGCTATTCAGGGTCTCTTTTGGTTCCATATAAACTTTTGGAATACTTATTCTTGTTCTGTGAAGGATGCTAATTGGCATTTTAATAGGAATTGCACTGGATGTATAGATTGCTTTGGGTAGAATGGCCGTTTGAATGATGTTAATTCTTCCAATCCATGAACACAGTATGTGCTTCCACTTATTTGTATCTTCCTTGATTTCTTTCTTCAGTGGTCTACATTTTTTCAAGTACATGCCTTCTGTCTTCTTGGTTAAATTTACTCTGAGGTATCTTATTTTTTTTCTTTTTGTTACAATGGTAAATGGAATTGCTTTCTTAATTTTTCTTTCTGATAGTTCATTATTGGTGTATAAAAATGTCTTAAAGAGACACTTTTAGTCTTTACCCATTGAGAATGATGTTAGCTGTAGATTTTTCCCATATGGCCTTTATTATGTTGATGTATGATTACTCTTCACAATCTGCTAAGCATTTTTATCATAAATGGGTGCAGGATTTCATTGAATGATTTTTTTGCATCAGTTGATATGATCATGTGATTTTTGTCTTTCATTTTGTTTATGTGCTGAAGCACATTTATTGATCTGCAAATATTGTACCAACCTTGCATGCCCAGGATAAATTTCACTTGAGCATGGTGTATGATCTTTTTGATGTATTGCCATATCCGATTTGCAATATTTTGTTGAGAATATTTGCATCTATGTTCATCATGGATATTGGCCTATTCTTTCTCTGTTATGTCTTTACCTCATTTTGGAATGAGGATAATACTGCCCTCATTGAAAGAGCTTGGAAGTCTTCTCTCCTCTTGAATATTTTGAAATAGTTTGAGAAGGATCAGTGATGGTCTTTTGAATGATTGGTAAAATTCTCCTGTAAAGCCATCTGGTACAGGACTTTGGTGTGACGGGAGTTTTTTGATTACGGCTTCAATGCCCTTCATTACTATAGGTCTATTCAGGTTTTGTGCTTCCTCCCGTTTTAGTTCTGGGAGATGGTACGCTTCTAGAAATGTATCCATTTTGCCCAAGTTGACCAATTTCTTGGCATATAGTTATTTGTAGTAATTTCTTGTAATACCTTGTATTTCTGTGATATCAGGTGTTATTTTGCCTCTTTCCTTTGATTTTATTTATTTAGGTCCTCATTCTCCTTTTTTGATGAGTCTGGTTAAAGGTTCATCAGTCTTGTTTATCTTGGCAAAGGACAAGCTCCTGGTTTCATTGATCTTTGGTATTGATTTTTTAGTCTCTGTATCATTGATTTCTGCTCAGATCTTGATTATTTCCCTCCTTCTACTTGCTCTGTGCTTTGTTTGTTGTTCCTCTAGTTCTTTTAGATGTAGGGTTAGGTTGTTTATTTAAGATTTTTCTTGCTTCTTGAAATAGGCCTGTAGTGCTATGACCTTCCCTCTCAGGACTTTGCTGTGTCCATAGGTTTTGGGTTGTTGTGTGTACATTTTGTTTCCAGGATTTTTTAACCTTCTCCTTGATCTCATGGTTACCCATTCATTATTTAATAACATGCTATTTAGCCTCCAGGTATTCAAATGTTTTTGAGTCTTTTTATTAAGGTTGATTTCTAATTTCATGTCATTGTGATCCAAGAAAATGCTTGACATGATTTCAATTTTCTTGAATTTGTTAAGGCTTGTTTGTGGCCTAACATGTAGTCTATCTGTGAGAATGATCCATGTGTACTTGAGAAGAATGTGTATACTTCTTCTGTGGGGTGAAATATATGTGAATTTCAATTAAATCCATTTGATCTAGTGTGTCATTTAATGCCAGTATCCCTGTTAATTTTTTTGTTTGGAAGATCTGTCCATTGTTGACAGTGGGGTATTAAAATCTGCTATTATGACAGTATTGTTATCAATACCTTCCTTAAAGTCCACCAAGAGTTTTTAAATATATCTAGGTGTTCCTGTATTGGGTCATAACACATATATTTACATGTATTAAGACTTCTTGTTGGATTGATCCCTTTAGAATTATGTAATGACCATCTTTGTCTTTTTTTTCTCACCTTCATTTTGAAATCTATTTTGTCAGATATAAGTATCGCTCCCCCACCTCCTTTTTTGCTTCCATTGTGTGGAATATTTTCCTTAATCCCTTTATGCTTAGCCTGTGGAAATCTTCTGCTCTGCAGTGGGTCACTTGGTAGACAGCAGGTATATGGGTCATGCTTTCTTATCCATTCAGTTACTCTATATCTTTTGATTGGAGCATTTAATCCATTCACATTTAAGGTTATTATAGATAGGGTCTTATTTATTGTTATTCTTGTATTGTACTTCTGTTATTCTCTCCATTTCTTCTTCTTGCAGAAGGTCCTTTAACATTTCTTGCAATGCTGGTTTGGTAGTTCCAGGATTAGGAACTCCTTTAACCCTACTTTGTCTGGGAAGCTCTTTATTTGACCTCCAATTTTAAATGATAGACTCGCTGGTTAGAGCGATCTAGGCTGCATGTTCTTAGCTACCATTACTCAGAATATGTCCCACCAATTTCTTCTGGCCTGTAGTGTTTCTGTTGAGAAATCAGCTGAGAGTCTAATGGGGGCCCCCTTATATGTAACTAACTGTCCCTCTTGCTGCCTTTTAAATTATCTCTTTGTCTTCAAGCTTTGCCATTTCAATTATGATGTGTCTTAGTATAGGTCTCTTTGTGTTCATCGTGATTAGGACTCTCTGTCCTTCCTGAACTGTGTGCCCTTTTCCTTCACCAGGTTGGTAAGTTTTCTGCCAGTATTTCTCTAAATAGGTTCTCTACCGCTCTCTCACACTCATCTCCTTCTGGCATTCCTATGATGTGGATGTTGTTACACCTGATGTTGAAAATATGGAATGCTCCACCAATTTGCATATCATCCTTGTGCAGGGGCCATGCTCATCTCTGTATCATTCCAGTTTTAGCATATGTGCTGCCATGGCAAGCACTCTATTTTTGTTATTGATGCTACTTTTGTCTTTTATATATTTGACCTGTCTCACCAGTTGCTTATTCATTTTATTAGTCCTTTCAAAAATGTACATTTGGCCATGTTGATCTTTTTTATTCTGTTTGTTTCATTATACAGATAGTCCATGACTTATGATGGTTCAATGTAAAATTTTTCAGCTGAATGCATATCTACTGGTCCAGGGCTAACCAAGCCTATTCAATAAGTAAGCCTATTCAGTAAGTCTATTCAATTACTGATGTGCATTCAGTAGAAACCATACTTCCAATTCTGACTTTTGATCTTTTCCTAGGCCAGAGATATGCTGTATAATATTCTCTTGTGATTCCGAGCAGCAGCAGTGTGCCACAGCTCCCAGGCAGCCACATGATCGTAGGGGTACACAACCAATACTCTACAGTACACTGTGTTGTCAGCATTCTTAGACTCTGTGTTTTCATAAATTATCATGTCTACAAAATGCCCACGTGTCTCTTCTGCTTCTGGTGAAAAGAAAAGAAAGGCAATTACTCTTGAGATGAAACTCAAGATAACTGCCCAACTGGCCCTGACTGGTGTGGCTCACTGGATTGTGTGTCACCCCTCAAACTGAAATGTCACGGGTTCAGTTCCTGGTCAAGGAACATGCCTCAGCTATGTGCCAGGTCCTCAGTCAGGAGTTTGTGAAAAGCAACTGATTGATGTTTCTCCCTCACATCAATGTTTCTCTCACTCTTTTTCCCTCTCCCTTCCACTCTCTCTAAAAATAATCTTTTATAAAAAAGATAATTGCCCAACTGTAACCTAATATAGGTGCTCTAAGCACATTTAAGGTAGGTCAGGTTAAATTATGGTGTCCAGAAGGTTAGGTATATTAAATGTATTTTAGACTTACAATATTTCCAACTATGGGTTTAGGGAAACATATCTCATCATAATTAAAAAGCATCTGTATTATTAATTTCTGCTCTCAGTTTTATTTCCTTTTTCTTTATTCATTTATTTTAATGGCATTTTGTCACTTTTTAAGATGGTTGCTTAGATCATTTTAATTTTCCCTTTCCTCTTTCTAACATGTTCATTTAAGTCTATAAATATCCCAAAATAATGATTTGGCTATATATTACAAGTTTTTATTTGTCATATTTTTATGATAATTCAGTTCAAAATATTTTCTTACATCCACTACAATTTCCTCTTTGATTCACAGGCTATTTAAGAGTGTTCTTTTTTCTTTCTAAAGTGTGAATTTTCTAGTTATATTTTATTATTGTTTTCCAGCTTAATGATATGCGGTCACAAAAAACACTATGATTTCAATTTTCTCAAATTTCCTGAAATGCATTTTATTATTCTACTATTTGGTTTTTGTAAAAGTTTCTGGTGTACTCAGTGTATTGTATTCTTGAAGTTATTGGATTTACTTTTACACATGACAGTTAAATGTTTAATCATATTATTAAAGTATTCTATACTTAGAGAAATAATCATTATATTAAAATTGTCCTGTATGATTGCAGATTTGTCTGTTTGTCCCTAAAATTTTGTCAACTTTTGCTTTTCCAAAATATCTGGAACACTGTTACTCCTAGGAATCTAGAGTATTTTAAAAGCCCCAATCTTTACAGGACCTGAACTCCTACTTTTTTGCTTAGGCCCAAGAGTTTATCAAAAGTACTACTTATTAGTACTTGTACTAAGTATTTGCACTTTCTCTTCCTTGTGTTTCAATTTAATATATGTCAATATACTCATTACAAGTGCCTGGTTAATATTCTCTGATGTCTTCAAGCAAATGTTTTGGTATTTTTTCCAGCTTTTCTAGTTGTTATCACAGGGAGGATTTGTCCAAATAACTATGGCCCTATCACCAAAGGCAGCAGTTCTAACTCAGTGGGTTTTTTTAAATGTTTTTAGCCATGGAACTCTTTTTCATATGAGCCTATATGGAATTTCAGTACGTGAGACAGAGATGCTGAGGTTGCAAAGTGTTTGAAGATCCCAAAGCTTCCCAAGTAGGTCTAGTTATAGTGAAATATTGAGCTGGGCCCAAGAATTCTAGTCTCCTGAATATAAAAAAATTGACCATCTGGATATATGTATCAGTTCTGTTTGCTCAGTTACGAGTCCAACTTTGAGAAATAGCTTTTCACTTGGTAAGTCTATTCAATTACTGTTTTTCTAATACTACAAGGTTGTATCAGAAATAATACAAACCTTCTAATAATAATTGATGCCATATACTATTCAAAGCTTCTTAAGAAATATCCTGTAAATCTGTGGTCAAGAAAAATATGGCCATAAAGCTTACTGATGTTAGCTCTATTTTTTCTTTTTCAATTTTATAGATCAATTAGCCAAATATATATACCTCTTCATAAAGTATTTAGCAAATCCTCATAAATTATTTATATTAGGCATATATTTATAATATATATTTTATTAATAAATATCAAATTAAGTGGCTTCTACATATAAAGTAAAAAGTGATAGGTTCCTAATCTCTAAGGGAAAGAAAAGATGGCCATTTTTTCCATTTTTTAAAAATTAATGTGACATTGATCTGGGTTTTAATAACTAGATATGAGGAGGACATGTTTATTTCTCTCTCTTCCTTGTCTTTCTATGTAGAAGAACTTGCACCAATATAAACTTCCTGGCTCCTACCAGAAGTGAACTATCTGATTTGTGGGTTTAAAAAAAAGAACAAGATGTGCTTGGCTCAACCCCTTTCTCTTTCTGGATCAGCCTGTCAGCAGAAAGGATGCATTCCTACTTGCTCTCCTGCCAACACAATGGAACTAGACTTTATGAGGTAGTGCGAGTGGAATGTTTGGGTTGATCCAGCTCTGCCTTTGCATAGATGGGTACATTGAGCTCTTCAATTCAGTGTTAGAAAACTCACTTGCTTACATCCACGTCCCTCAATGTAGCTTTTCTCAATAAGGAAGCTACATTTTGGTGACCATCTGTCTGACTCCTACATTTCTCTCTCACATGGTTATGGACTTGGGCAGGGAAAAGGGTATGTTTACTGACCACCACCACCTCCTCCCAAAACGCTTATACTCTCTATGTTGGGGTTATATGAGCATTTATCAGAAGTTGAGAATTCAAGATTCCAGGATTAGGAATGTCTCTTCTGACCACCAGATGGGTAAAAAAAAAATAAAAAGGCCTGAAGCAACCTTAAGGTACAACTTCTTTCTTGAGAGCAACCTCCCATTTTGCCTACTCACAAAAGTTACACGAGCCCCCAACAGAAAATGGATTATGAAATCTGGAATTATAAGAGTAACATTTAAAAGACTGAAACAATTCGTCCTGGCTAGAATTTAAAGTTTTCCTGATCATGCTTCTAGAGTGGGTGATCTACTTAAAGAGAAGCCTCTTTCCTATATATGTTGTAAAGTCTTTAAGATGGCCATCATCCTTTTAAATCAAATGGAAATATAATGAAAGTAACGTAAGTTTATTTCAATAATTTGCTTCAAACAATTGAAACTATAGAATATGGCTTTGGCATTTACATACATTGAAAATCGATGACTCACTGCACCTCTACCACTGTGATCAATCGGCTTCTGTTTGCAGAGAGTTAAAGTAGGTTAAAGGTATTGCAACAGTATAATAACAGAATCCAGGACAAGCAAAGACTACAGGTCTATCTCTCATTACTTTTTGTGAAAACCATTCCAAGCCAATACAGGTCAAAAAGAAAATTCAAGCTAAGGCACTTTCATTTTCTTTATCATCTATTCCTATCATCCTTTCAAGATCACTTAGTTTTTCAAAGTCATGGTTTACTCTCTTCCACCCTAAAGAGTAATACAGCTTAACATATGTGAAAAATAAAGTCATATATTCATCTTTAATTCCCATGGGAACTATGGTTGTTTTGAGATGCTAAAATGTGCTTCTTGTTTACTCTGTATATTTTTGCAACTTAATAACAATACTATTTTTATGCTTTTGGAAACTACCTATTTTAAGTGGATAACATATATAAAAATTCAATTTTTAAATAGAACTTAACAAAATACATCTCCCAGTGATTTGTTTGGTTATGAAAGGAGTAGCGGAAGCAGAACAAACAATAAAATTTAAAATAAAGGCAACTTCTCAACTGTTAGGCTTAAGAATAAATGTTAAAATATCCCTATTGAGGAAAAAGGTTAAATTTATTGGCAATTTTAACTGTTCTTATTTGGCTTATAAAAGCAAAAGTATGTAAACCCAATAATCTCATTTTCATTTTTGCCATCCCCTTCATCTTTGTATGGTCCTTTAAAGGTAACTATTGTGCAAATTCAAACTATTTTGTAGACAAGAGTATGTATGAATTTTCAGTCTTTAGCTTTTTCACTAGCCATATAGAAAAAGCCTTTCAATTTCAAACTGCATTATGGCATCACTTAGTACAAAACTCACAGAGTCCAGGCAACATAAACAAGTACCTGGAATTACCCCAATCAGTACAAATGCCTGAGAATGATCCTCTTGCGTCAGTTGTGTGTCTGTAAACCACTAGCAGGCACTGTTTACACAGTTCAACCAGGCGCTGGCAACACTGGAGCTGCAAAGGAGTCACCACCTCGGAGCTTTTGCTGAAAATGCTCTCCCAAGAGGATCTGTTGGCATGGAAACAGACATGACCTCATGAGGCTGTTAAAATGGCAACCAGCTATATCACTTACCTAGCAAACAAGCAATAAGGAAAACTAGAAATAGGCTCACACGTTTGAAGTGACTACAAATGATTGAAAGGTATAAAATAAATACATATTAGTAACTTAATCTTGATATTTAAAAACATCACAGAATTGGTAGACACTTGTCTATAAAGACTACTGCTGCCAACTGTGGGTAAATGAACGGACGGTTTTCCAACAACTCCTGAAACAATTGCGTTACTATGTACTAAAGTGTTTGTAAAATACTGAGCTAATTTCTCAAAACTTAGACATTCCAGGAATTTAGGTTTTCTAGGAAACTATATTTACTTTTATGTTAATAATAATCCCACAAAAAAGAATTAAAAGGATATTTTGACCTCTTTGCACAAGGAGAATTTAGGTTAATCCCTTAATTATGACCACACCTTTCAAAACTTTCTGATATAATTATATGCATGATATTCCTAGAGTTCTGTACTCTAGAAGTAATGTTATCCCAACAAGTACTGCCCTGCTGCAATCCCAAAGGTAGGGTCCTCACTCGGCTTATACCAAAGTAGGCAGCAGTGAGTGTTCATGTTCTTACATTCTCGGTGAACTTCAATTGAGTTTGTGTGCACACACACGTGTGTATTTACAATTCTTAAGTTTACTGTCATGGTCCAATTCACTACAATTCTTAAGTTTACTGTCATGGTCCAAATCAGGATATACCCCATTTATCACCCCACCATCACCACCAGAAGAGAGAGAGAGAGAGAGAGAAAGGGAATGAATTTTTTCCCTTAGTATAAATGAAACTCTTCTCAAGCCTCAAGGGCAAAGTTTGGTTTGAGGCTAGGTAATGGTTCAAATTTCCTTTTACATAAACCAATTTACTTAGCCCTTAGAGAGAGAAAAGAGTATATTTTCAGGAAGAAAAGAAATATTAAGGAAAATATTTTTCTGAAGAAATAGACTTCCCAGTGGGAAATTCAAAGACTCCATTTTCAATCTTCTGTGGATATTTGATATCTTTGGAATTCTTTTAAATGCTTTAGAAATTCATAAAGTTATTTTTTATTAGACTACTTTTTTCAGGAGAAACATAGTCTCAAAAAGACAGCATTTCGTCAGTGAATGATGACAGGTTCTCTTAAAAGTATAAGATTCAAATGAGTCGATTAAAAGGAATAAATTTTCTTGCATGCTCTGAGATGTTCAGGAATCAGCAGTAATATGCTAATAATATGATTATTAACTCTAAAAATGAAATTTAATTTATTACTTAATATAAGTAAAACAATATGTTTATATGTGTGTATATATCCAATTCACCTAATTTGATAAAAATACTGAAGAATACCAATTAATTAAGGGATTTGTTATAATTAATAAGTCAATCTAGCAGGCCCTATATGCCTGAGCCCAGAGAAATAAAAATTTCATATAAATAGAAATACACTCAGAAAGGATCCTGTGATCTGACAGTCTACCTAACACTTTTCTCTCCACTGGGATTCTGGGTATTTCTGCAAAAATCAACCTCTCCCACTAACCTCCCCTCTACTTATTTTTTGATCCTTTGGAGCCATTTGATTAGATCCACTATCAGGTCACTCACATCATGATAATTTTTCTTTTCAGAGGTAAGAAAAGGACAAGTAAAATGGAAGAAAGATAAAAGAGCTTCTTCTATGACACTCTAAATTGATGTAACATTCTGAATAATATGTGAGTTATAATCTGAGCAGCTTTGGCTTCTCATTCTCTCAGTCTTCCTTAAACATTTACAATAAACATACCGATCAAGGGCCTTTACCCTCTTTTGGTTTGTATGTTCACCACCACTGGCTGAAGACCACATTCTACTCTGTTATCTATATTTACGAGTCAGCATGCTGGAACCCTCATAAAGAAAAAGGAAAATGAACAGAACTTGCTTCATTTAGTACTACACTAATGGCATCCCCTCTGCACAAAGGAAACCTGTCCTTCAACTGAGACCCCACCTCCTCCCCACCACCTGGCATAGCTGAGTAAATGTGAAACGCTCCTATAACACTACAGTATCTCAATTTCAATGCTACGCAATGTTTGTAAGATGGGGAAGGATGTGGAAATAATTAAAAACACCAGTGCTTTTATCAAAGAACCCAGGGTTTCATCTGTCTGCTTTCTGAATCTGAATTCCAAGGAAATGGGAGAACTGAAATCCATGAGTACAAAAAGAAAAATTAAATGGTTAAAAAGTTCTTTCTGGAACACCTAAATCCTCAGAGAAACATTAAATAAAATCACTTTAAATGACTTCTGTTAGTCATATATTAATAAGACATAGAATACTGAACACCTCTAACAACAAAGGGGAGTTGTTAACAAAATTTGGAGACTTGAAAAGTTTCATATAACCCAGTAATGCAATAATTTTCATGTCCTTTCTCATTGAAACATTTAATAAAGCAGGTATTGGTGGTGAAACTGACTCATTTCTCTCTCCTTTACTGGAAGAAGCCTTGTGGATGGACAAGTGGCCCAAAGTTAAGTACAAGAAGGCAAAAGGGAAGGTAAAAAACATCTGTATTATCCCAATTGGCATAATACTCTTTCTAATCAGCATCAGAAAGAGTAATGAGCTGAAAAGTACAAACAAAAAAATTGAAATGAAAGTCATATGAGAACAATAAGATTCACATCATTTTAAGTAGTCCACATGTTATACATACATTTTCAAGTAGGCAGAGAGTTCAGCCTAGAAGCAGACTGACTGCCTTAGAATATTCCTTACAATTTCCCCTTTCCCTAAGATGCTAAAAGAAAAGCTTTTCCATGAGAAACTGCCACAAGAAAATGCCTTTGGCTAAAGGGTCCAAGCCAGATTATCTTCTGTGGGGTTTATATGTCAGGGTTTTGAGAAGAAAGAGGGCTTTTCCAAACATAATATTCCTTTTCCCATACTAGCCCCTGTACCCTCCCCTTTGCTTTACCTGGAAAACACCCATTTTTCCTCTTCCTGCAAAACTTAGCTGAAATGTTACTTCCCTTGGCCATCCTTCCCAAGCTCGCAGGCCTTGTTTGAGTCCCAAAAAATCTAGACTTCTGTTATCCCAGTAAAACACGGTGGACACACCTTGGCTCAGTGAACTGGGTTCCAGCCTGAGAACCAAAGGGTCTCTGGTTCAATTCCCAGTCAGGGCACATGCCTGGGTTGCAGGCCAGGTCCCCAGTTGAGGTTATGCGAGAGGCAACCAATCGATGTATCTCTTGCACATCAATGCCTCTCTCCCTCTCTTTCTTCCTCCCTTCCCCTCTCTCTAAATATAAATAAATAAAGTCTCTAAAAAAAAAACCATGGGGGACAATTCTAAGAGCTATTCCCTTGGAGAGAACACATTCAGAATGTGCGGCAATATAACACTCCCAGGAGGCTGCATGTGGTTTTAAAAAGGTCACTAAGCATGGACTTCAGCAGACTGGAAGAGCAAAAGAGAGGGATAAAGATGTTTTCTATTTGATGCATTAGTATAACCTCCAGGCCAATTCCAAAGAAACCTACCATAAATATCTACCACATTCTTTGATATTTCTAGGTATAGGCAGGGAATGGTTTACCCACTGTTTTATTATTGGGCTGTTGACAGGTAGAGGCAGTAATCAAGTATGCCCAGAGTTACTTGGATTATCTTTTCCAAAGTTCTGCACTTAACCATGAAAGATAACTGCAACCTCTTATTAAAATCTTTCCTTTAGAACTAAACTAAGAGAACAGTTCTGTCCTGACTTAGAAATCAGGCTGTTAGGCCAAAGTTAAAGGCATATATATTGACCAGATATGATCCAAAGATAAGTAGAACTCTTCTGGGTCCACACTGAGAATCAAACATACACAACACCATTTGACTTCATGAAACTGAGGAAGTCTAAGAAACTCACTCGTAAAGCTGCAAAATAAAACCCGGTATTAAACTCACCTGTACAAACCACCAAGTTAAAAAATAAATGGATTCAAAGCTACTCCCACTCTACCTGCCCAGGGGCAGTGGGAAGGGGATTTGGCTAATGCTATGGACTTTCAATAACGCAAGCTTCCCAACTGCTGTCAGGGTGACTTTGAGGGAACTTAATGAAGCATACTGTTAAGGGCTTGAGCTCTTGACTCAGACAAGCTAGATTTCAATCCAGGCTCACCTAGTTACTATGGAACTTGGGCAAGTTATATAGTCTCTTCATGCTTCAAATTCCTTATCTACATAATAATAATAATAATAATAATAATAATAATAATAATAAATTACCCAAAATATTGTTGTGGTGATTTTAATAATATTTAACATGTAAAACAGTGTCAGACATTTAGTAAGCCTTCAATAAATGACAGTCTCATTATCATTACTTAGTCGTCACATACGCCACCATAGAAAGTTGGAAGAGTATTTTGCCAGGGGCAAGTGAAAAGAATTAAGCTAGAGTGTATTACCAAAATAGTTCATGGAAAAGAAGCCCTAGCAGCAATGAACCACCACTCTGTGAGCATCATCAGGGTCTGGCATTGGAGATTATCTCATGGACTCAAAGCCATCAGCTCCAATATCAGTAGCAGCCTGCCTCACTGCCTTCCATGGTGGAGAGTAGCTGGGAGTCATACATGGCATTCCAAACAATGAATCAACAAACAAAAATTCCAATGATGAATTCACATCAAGAGAACTTCTGTATCAACTAAGGGGCCATGGAGTACAGTCCAAAGATTTCACTGAAGTCTCTGTATAACTAACTTATAGCCTGGATTATTCTCTGATCTCATTACAACCCAGAGCACCTTATGAATTCTCCCTGTTGGTGAATGGCAGCGGAGGATAATCATGGTGGTGAGAATAAGTCTGCAAATGCTATGCATGATTCAGTACGAAATGACGAGAATATTCAAACGGCAGACATTCAGAGATCATTTCAGACTGCAATTGTTTGTTAAGACTTTACAAAAGAAGTGTATAGTCCAAGTCTTTACACAGGGTTTAAATAATGCAGAGGGGATTGAAGGACTAGGGTTGTAGCAAGCAACCCAGTGAGATGATACATGACACGACATTCAACAGCTCAGAGAAAGAAAAGGCACACTTTCAAGATATTTGAAAAATAATGAGTTTGTTTTTAGTTCAAGGAGGAAACAGGGTTCAAGGAGGAAAGTAATGAGGAGAAGACCAGAGAAATAAGAAAGAACCAGCATATTTGAGAGTCTTATGCCTCTAGATAAGAAGTTCAGATTTTCACGGTAAATGATAGAATTCACTACAGATTTTAGAAAATGACCCTGAGACTAGGGCAGGTAAAGGAAACAAAAAATTGAAGGTAAAAAAAAATGTCTAGAAATCTATTAATTCCACCTTCTATCACAAAAAGGCTCCCCTTCTCTGAGATCCTATAATACCTGTCTCTGTCTCTTTTATAATCATTACTTTTGTATATCTTATTTTGTCTATTAGAGACAGCAGAGCTAATTGGTTCAAAGCATGAAATCTGGATCCCTGAGTTCAAATCCCAGTGTACTAGGTCTTTAGAACCTACCTGTGCCTCAGTTTCCTTTTCTATAAAATAGAGATAATCAGAGGACTGCTTCAAAGTCATATTATGAGGATTCAATCACTTAACACACGTAAAGTGTTTAGAACAATGCCTAGCACGTAGTAAGTAGTATAGTGGTCCTATTCACATTGTTTTTTAAAGTCTATTGAGGGAAGGATCTATGTTAGATTCAACTTTGTATCTCCAAAAGTATTGAACACAGTAGTAAGTACTTGATAGTTGTTAAGAACAATGAAAGACAATCTAGAGTAGCCATGGTGGCAATGTGACAGGAAAATTAACACGATTTAGGAGATGATTGAATTAAGACAGTGAAAGACAAAGCAGATGCAGATGTGCCCGAGACAGCAAACCTGAACAATTAGGAGAATAACAATGAGGTTAAGGGAAGTCAAAAAGGAAACTCACTCCCGAATGAAAGGAAGGTATGGAATGTTTGGTTTTAGCTATCTTAAGGCGAGCATGAGGATGAGTCACAACAGCTTTGGCAGGACTGAAATTCTGGAGAGGAGCATGAGTATAGCCATAATTTTGGAAGTTGTTTACATAAAGACAACAGCGGGAGAATCTTAAAGATACTGAGATTTTTCATTAATTAAGGCCACCTCTTTCCCCTGAATTCAAAATCATTTGGTGGTATTGTATTCATAATTGTCAGCTCCATGAACTCAGCTTAACTGCTATAAATTATAGGTGAATACTAAAAATTACATGTAGTAAAAAATCCATATTTTAAAAGATTATTACAGAAATTTAACCATGTTATTGAGCTACCTGTATAACTTTTGGTAAAATATTTTAAATGAAAATAATAAAAGATAACTTAGAACTTACCCTGAATCACAGAAACAATTCCACAGTCCCTGGCCATGACTCCAGAGTAAGCGATTAAAAACCCGGTTAAAAATCCGATATAAATATATTTCATCAACATCAGCTACCTTCCAGATGCGTGGAAGAATTGTACGAATACTTGTTTTTACTATGTCCAAAACCTAGTAAAAAAAAAAAAAAAACAAAGTATTTCAAAATCTAGGTGCATATGTGCATGAGTCTAAAATTCAAAGATAAAAATATTAAAAGGTGAATACAACACACACACACAGACTTACTCATAAATGAACAAAAGCACACACTAAAAGTCCAGAAATAGACCATTGTATTCAAAATGTTGGTATATGCATAGGTAGCAAGTTCAACCACTGTAGTTAAGAAGATTAAATTTAATCAAACAAGAGGATATCACCCTTGTAAACATTTATGCACTCAACATATAAACACCTAAATACATAAAACAAATCCTGATGTATATAAAGGGAGAGACTGATGGTAGTATAGTCATAGTGGAGGACTTTAATACCCCATTGACATCAATGGATAGATCTTCCAGACAGAAAATCAACAAGAAAATGGATACCTTAAATGACACACTAGATCAGATAGATTTAATTGATATCTTCAGAACATATCACCCCAAAACAGCAGAGTATACATTCTTTTCAAGTGCACATAGACCATTTTCTAGGACAGACCACATTTTAGGACACAAAACACGTCTCAATAAATTTAAGAAGATTAAAATTTTATCAAGCAGACTCATCAAGGGAAAAAGAGAGAAGACCCAAGTAAATAAAATCAGAAGTAAAATAACTGATACCACAGAAATACAAAAGATTGTAAGAAAATATTACAAACAACTCTAGGCCAACAAATTGGACAATATGGACAAAAATGGAGAAATTCCTAGAAACATACAATTCTTCCAAAACTGAATCATGAAGAATCAGAGAATGTGGACAAAGAGATTACAACCAGTAAAAATGAAGCAATAATCAAAAAACTCCCAACAAACAAAAGTCACGAACCAGATGGCTTCACAGAGGAATTTTATCAAACATGCAAAAAAGAACTAACACCTCTTCTCCTGAGACTCTTCCAAAAAAAGCCAAGAAGGGAGAAGACTTACAAGTTCATTTTATGAGACCAGCGTTATCCTAATTCCAAAAACAAAGACACTACAAAGAAGGAAAATTACAGCTAATATCCCTGATGAATATAGATGCTAAAATCCTGAATTAGCAAAAAAAAAAAATAATAAATTAGCAAATCAGATACAGCAAAAACATTTCAAAGGTCATACAACACAATCAAGTTGGATTTATTCCTGGAGTGCAAGGTTGATACAATATATGCAAATCAGTAAACATGATACACCACATAAACAAAATGAGGGATAAAAGCCACATGATCTTACCGGTAGGTGAAGAAAAGGTATTTGATAAAATCCACCACAGATTTATGATAAAAACTCTGATAAAAGTGGGAACACAGGGAACATAACTCAATGAAATAAAGGTCATATATGACAAACCCACAGCCAACATCATACTCAATTGGCAAAAACTACAAGTGTTTCCCTTAAGACCAGCAACAAGACAGGGATATCTTGCTTCCACCACACCTATGAACATAGTACTAGAAGTCTTACCCAAAGCAATCAGACAAGAAGAAATAAAAGGCATCTAAATAGGAAGTGAAGTAGTAAAACTGTCATTATTTGCAGGTGACATAATACTGTATATAGAGAACCCTAAAGGTTCTACCAAAAAACTACTAGAACTGATAAGTAAATTCAGTAAAGTAGCAGGATACAAAATATATATCCAGAAATCAGTTTTATTTCTATATACTAATAATGAACTATCGGTAAGAGAAACTAAGAAAACAGTCCCATTCACAACCACTTCAAAAAAGATAAATAAAATACCTTGGAATAAATTTAACCAAGGTGTAAAAGACCTGTACTCAGAAAATTATAAGACACTGAAGAAAAAAATTGAGAAGATACAAATAAGTGGAAGCATATACTATATTCATGGACAGAAAAAATTAACATTATTAAAATGCCCATACTAGCCAAAGCAATCTAGAGATTCAGTGCAATTCCTATCAAGGTACCAATGGCATATTTCACAAATCTAGAACAAATACTACAAAAATTTATATGGAACCATAAAAGACCCCAAATAGCAATAGTGATATTGCAAAAGAAGAAGAGAAATGGAGGAATGAGGCTGCCTCGTATCAAACCATACTATAAGGCCATAGTAATCAAAATGCCATGGTATAGCAGAAAAACAGACATATAGATTAATGGAACAGGATAGAAAGCCCAGAAATAAACCTACACCTTTACAGTCAATTAATATTTCACAAAGCAGGCAAACACATACAATGGGCCAAAATACTTATTCAATAAAATAGTGTTGGGAATATTGGACAGGTGCAAAAAAAATGAAACTAGACGAACTTCTCATATCATACACAAGAATAAACTCAAAGTAGATTAAGACTTAAATGTTAGTCTTGAAACTTAAAAATTCTACTAAGATAACTTAGGGCAGTAAAATCTCAGACATTACTCACAGCAATATGTTCTGATGTATCACCTCAGGCAAGGGAAACAAAAATAAAAATAAGGAAATGAAACCACATCAAACCAAAAAGCTTTTGCACAGCAAAGGAAATCATCAACGAAGTAGAAAAACAGCCTACAGAATAGGAGAACATCTTGGCCAATACAGCTGATAAGGGATTAATATCTAAAATTTGTAGAGAATGTATGTAACATAACACTAAAAAAGCAAACAACCCAGTTAAAAATTGGCAAAGGACCTGGATGGACACTTCTCCAAAGAGGACATACACATGGCCTATAGACATATAAAAAATGCTCAATGTGACTAATCATCAGAGAAATGCAAATTAAAACCACGATGAGATATCACCCCACCCCTGTCAGAATGGCTATCATCAATAAATCAACAAACAAGTGTTGGCAAGGATGTGGTAAAAGGGGAATACTCATGTACTGTTGGCAGATGCAGATCGGAGTAGCCACTGTGGAAAGCAGTATGGAGTTACCTCTAAAAATTAAAAATGAAACTTCATTTTGACCCAGAGATTCCACTCCTGGGAATATATCCAAAGAAACCCAAACATTGATTCAAAAGAATATATGCATCTCTACATTCATTGCAGCATTATTTACAATAGCCAAGATTTGGAAGCAACCCAGCAGTACATGAGTGGATAAAAAAGTTGATACATTTACACAATGGAATATTATTCATCCTAAAAAAAGGAAATCTTACCCTTCATGATAGTATGGATGGACCTAGAAAGCATTATGCTGAGTAAAATAAGCCAGTCAGACAAAGACAAGTACTGTATGATTTCACCCATATATGGAATCATGAACAAAATAAACTAACAAACAAAATAGAAACAGACTCATAGAGAACAGACTGATGACAGACTCATAGAGAACAGACTTTCAAAGGAAAGGGAGCTTCGGGACTGGGTGAAAAATGTAAAGGAATAATCCCCCAAAAAACCTCACACAGACAAACAACAGCATGGTATTACCAGACGCAAAGGGAACTGGGGGAGGTAGAACAGGGTATAGTGGGAATAAATTGTGATGAAAGGAGACTTGGATTAGTGTAGTGAACGCACAATATATAGATGATGAATTATAGAACTGTACACCTGAAACCTATAAATTTATTACCAATACATTTTACCCCCAATAAATTCAATTAAAATAGAAGCCAAACAGAAAAAAATTAAATTATATTAAAATTAAATTTAAATGTAAGTTAAATTTAAATTAGATCAATAAGTGAAGATTTGGCCCTAGCCATGTTGCTCAGTTAGTCAGAGCATCGTCCCATGCACCAAAAGGTTGTGGGTTCCATCCCTGGTAGGGCACGTACCTAGGTTGCAGATTTGATCCCCAGCTGGGGTGCATAAGGCAGGCAACCAATTGATGTTTCTCTCTCACATTGATATCTCTCTCTCTCCCTCTCTCTCTCAAACCAATAAACATTCTCAAGTGAGGATCATAAATAAATAAATAAATATTTGTAGAAGAGAAATCTTTATAAAAAATAAGTGAAATTGATTACTCAATTAACACAAACCAACTCTAGAGTGATTAAGGGCTTATGTTTAAAAACATAAACTATTAAATATCCTAGTGGAAGGTATTGATGAATATCTTTTAGACCTCAGGCTAGAAAAAGATGACTTAAGTCACAACAAAAGTATGGACCATAAAAGATTAATAGATTTTGATTACATAAAAATTAAGAACTTCTGGTAATCAAGAGATACCTTAAAGAAAATAAAAATAAATTCATAAACTGGGAAAATATATTCAAACATACACATCCAATATAGTATTAGTATCAGGTATACATAAAGAATGACTAACATACTGTTAATATCAATACCAACAACTTAATAGAAAAATGGACAAAAATACCTGAACAGGAATTTCACAGACGAGGAAATAAATATGCCCAATAAACATAAAGAATAAAAATTAAGACCATATTTTGGCTCATGCTTCACAACTCCCTAAATTCTCTCAAACAAGCAACAGCCAGCCTCAGTGAGACCCCAGCCCCCATACCTCTTGCTAAATGGCCCCAGGCCCAGCACTAGTAGCAGCCAGACTAGGTTCACAACTTGGCTTCTCCTGGAAACCTCCAAGCCCAGCACAAGTAGCAGCCATCTCAGATGGCTTAGTAGCTCATGCAGGGCAACCCCAGGCAGAACACAGATGGGGGCTGACCTTGGCCTGCACCATCTGGGAAACCCCAGGGCCTGCCATACCCAGTGGACAGCTATAGACCACACTGAAGCACCACCACCCTGCCCCAACACAGCTGATCCTCCATACAGGGCCTAGGTTGGTGGTCAGTTGTCACAGCTGGTCCTTGCAGATAACTGGCCCTTGTAAATCCTTCCCATTGATCAGCCAAAAGCTATCAAGGTTCAACTATAAGTGGAAGGTGTACTCAGCCCACATGAAAGGCACACCTCGAGTACTCAGCTAGGGTGATATGGGAGGCTGTGCCCCTGGATCCCACAGAACACCTACTACATTAGGCCAACGTACCAAGACAGGGAGTCGTAGCAGCTCTACTTAATACACAGAAACAAACACAGGGAGGCTGCCAAAATGAGGAGACAAAGAAACATGGACCAAATGAGAGAACAGATCAAAACTCAAGAAAAAGATCTAAACAAAATGGAAAAAAGCAATTTGTCAAATGTAATGTTCCAAACACTGGTTATAAGGATTCTCAAGGAACATAGTGAGGACCTCAACAGCATAAAAAAGATCCAGTCAGAAATGAAGGATACACTAATTGAAATAGAGAACAATTTATAGGCAAGAACAATTTACAGTGGATGAAGCTGAGAATTAAATCAATGAATTGGAGCTTAAGCAAGCAAAAACCAACCAATCTGAACAAGAAGAAAAAAGAATAAAAAAAATGAGGATAGTGTAAGAGGTCTCTGGGACAACTCCAAGCATTCCAACATTTGCATCACAGGGATGCCAGAAAGAGAAGAGAAAGAGCAAGAAATTGAACACTTACTTGAAAAAATAATGAAAGAAAACTTCCCTAATTTGGTGAAGAAAATAGACATACACGGCCAGGAAGCACAGAGAATCCCAAACCAAATGGATGCAAAGAGGCCCATGACAAGACACATCATAATTAAAATGCAAAAGGTTAAAGATAAAGAAAGAATCTTAAGAGAAGCAAGAGAAACAGAGACAGTTACCTACAGAAGAGTTCCCATAATACTGTCAGCTGATTTCTCAAAAGAAACTTTGCAGGCTAGAAGGGACTGGCAAGAAATATTCAGTCATGAAAAGCAGGGACCTACAGCCAAGACTGCCCCAACCAGCAAAGCTATCAAGATTTGAGGGACAGATAAAGGGCCTCCCAGATAAGAAAAAAATAAAAGAGTTCATCACCACTAAAATATTAGATGAAATGTTAAAGAGACTTATTTAAGAAAAATATCAAAATTATGAACAATAAAATGGCAATAAATACATATCTATCAACAATTGAATCTGAAAAAACAAACTAAGCAAACAAAAAAACAGAGACAGGATCATGGATATGGAGAGCATTTTGATGGTTGCCATGAGCAGTGGGGAATAGGGGAATGGGTGAAGAGGTGAGGTGATTAAGAAGTACAAATAGGCAGTTATAGAACAGCCATGGGGATCTAAGGTACAGAATAGGAAATGGACAAGCCAAAGAACTTATACACATGGTCCATGGACATGAACAATGGTGTGGGGATGGCCTGAGGAAGTGGTCGTGCTTGCTGGAGAGAGGCAAAGGGCGAAAAACTAGGACAACTCTAATACCATAATCAATAAAATATAATTTAAAAAATTGACCATACTACCATTTCATGTCCATTTAACTGAAAAAAGAATTAAAAGTCTGACAATACTAAGTGCTGGGGAGAGTCATCTTCAGGGTCTCTTAGACACTGTTGGTGGGAGTACAAATTCCAGTGGCTTCAGAAATCGTTATCTCCTAACATTGAAACTCTGCACACCCTGAGACCAGCAATTTTATTTCTAAGAGAACTATCTCACAGGTTAAGAACAGTAGGCATATACAGAAATTTTCAAACAGCTGTTCACAATAGCAACAACCCAACTCGCCATTGATGGAAGAATGAATAAATGAAAAGTGGTATACTCATAGTTTTGGACTATTATGAAGTAGTCAAAATGAGTGAAATACAATAACACAGCATGTCTTACTGACATAATGGTAAGTTAAGAAAATACAAGAAGGAACCCCAAAAAAGCCTGGAATTTATTTTTTAAATTTTGTATCTATTTTTACATGTTTAAACTTCAGCCATCTTAAAGTACTCTCCATTCGATGTAATACACCTTATCAATACATTTTTAAACTGTTCAGTGTTTGAGCTGCTCAGAAAGTTTTTGATGCCTTTTAGTTCTTCTGCCACTTTTTCTTCACTTCTTCCACGTTGGCAAAATGTTTCCCTTCGAGGACTTTTTCATTCAGGGAAACCAAAAAAAAGTCACTCAGGGTAAGATCCGGTGAACAGGAAGGGTAACAAACAGGCATCAGGCCATTTTTGGTCAAAAACTGCTGAACACTCAGCATGGTGTGGGCAGGTGCACTCATAAATTACCCATCGTGAAATAGGCAAATGCATTGAAAGAGTCTTCCAAAAAAATTCACTGAATCCAAATGCAGCCTCTCACAACAATGCCAGCTGGTACCCTGATAGAGATGGGTCCCTAGAACACTCACCTAGCAGAGGAAGCCTGTACTACAAGGGGCCCACCTTCCAGAATATAGTTCTAGTTTTCTGGGAGACCATATCATACAAACAAGGTATTACTTACAGTAGGAAACTCCTTAGTGCAAGTAAAAACAACTAAATTTGGGAATATACACACAGATATAATAAGAACATATAAAGAAAGCAAGCAAGGGACTGGTGAATAGTTAACTCTGGAAACTGGCTAACTGAGATGTGGGGAGCCTAGGAGATGCAGAGGGGTCATCTGGTTAAATACAGATTTTTGCCAAGAGCCTACCTTTTGTTTTGGGTGTTGGATTCATAAATGGTATGACACCAAAAACATTAAATAAAAGGAGGCCCTATACAGACAAATAATGAGAGAGTCTCATGAAACAAAAATTCAGGACTAATTCGGGACAAAAAAATTAAAGGCACTGAATAATTTGTAATCCCCCAAAAGTTACTTTGTCTAACTCACATGTATTTAATATTTATGAAATGCTGATATGTCCAACAGCTCTTTAGAAAAAGAAGTACTAACAAATATAATTATTCTAATTTCAGTTCACCAAAGAATCTTTTTTACTTTTTATTTCATTTATCTAATTAAAGGAACTCCTTATAAATATTAAGAGTTAAAGGTAAAAAGAGAAAGGACTTGCAAACCTAAACGCTGAGTGAAGATATGATTTGTCCACAGGCATAAATGTATGGACAAATAGAAGCTGAAAAAATAAGAATTTAATTTGCTTCTCTTTAAAAAGCTCTATTTAAGAAGTGTACTAGTTCTCTCTAAGGAAGGCAAATTTAGAATAAATATCTATTTAAAATCAGTTTTTTAAAAATTTTCAAAATAACATTTATAGAAGAATATCAACTGCAGCTTCTCACAAGGAACTGTTCCTTCCCTTCCTGTTCCAGCTTCTTCCACTGGGAAGTGGGAACTGTATTCAAATCCTCTAGCAGGTCAGAGGTGAGTTGGCTAAATGGGAGGAGGAAAGGTAATGCAAACCTGTAATAAAGTGGCTGGTGAAAAACCTGTCCCAGAAAAGCATGTTATTACCAATAATGAATGCTTAATTACAAGGAGAAATTTTAAAGACTTTAATATGAATTATAATAATGCTTATATAATATGCAGATCACACATAATTCATACTTGTAAAAAACAATTTTCTACTAAGCTATTAGCTTCACTCTTTATATGTCTGAATATAGAAAGCAGTACTCAGGATTGATGTGATATAGGAATCAATGCTAGTGGTAAATGGTAAATTTAAATGATTTCTCTTCTTAATTTTTCTTTCTACTGTCTACATATTAGTGAGTAATAGCGGGCCAAAAGTCATAATGCAGGAAGAATTTTAAAAGTAATGAAGATAACCAATAAATTGGTCTCAAGAATAAATGTGGATTCTATACAATGAAATTAAAAAGTATTAATGATACTGGGAATTTTAACATTACCATAATATCACACTCTATTATTAGATAATTATTCAACTTTAAAGTGATAAAGCATTTGAGATGATGGGATAGTCATTCATTTCTTTTAACGCACTTTCTGGTTAAACGCATTATGATGCTCAGGAACCAAAGAGAAGGGCAACTAACATGTGCTGGCTGCCTGCTCAGTGCCAACCACTGTACTAGGTACATTACTTAGAGCAGACTCCCCTGGCCACCAGTCTGCGTATGTTTTTTCTTAATCTAGACGAGGGAATTTTAAAGGCAGGATGGTCTCATATCCTAGCCCACACGTGACTAAAAGCAGCAACTTCAGGAAGAGACCAGGGAGTCAGGGGTGGGGAATCCTTCTGCTCCACTCCTAGCGCTTCCTCCAGTGTGGACATGGATAAACCCTCAGGCCTTCGGTGCCCCTCCAAGCGTCTCAGCCTGAGAGGTGATTTCCCAGGTTGGTGAGACTAGCATGGACGGGGCAACCCAGGAACTTGCTCCTTTTTTAGGCCACCCCACTGAGAACATACATTCTCCCTCACTTCTCTTTGCCTTCAGTTTTATTTTTTTAATTCCTTTATTGTTGTTCAATTACAGTTGCCTGCATTTTCTCCCCACCACTTCCCCCCACGCCAAACCCACCTTCAGTTTTAAAGGAGCCTCGCCTAGAAGGCAAGCTCTGGTCTGGGGAGCAAAGTGAGCTTAGGAGACCTGTAATTTGGAGCGGATGAGGACAGTCAGCGAAGGGAGCGAGAACCCAGATCCCTCACTCACCTCTGAGCCTTCAATAGCTCTTTCCTCTGCTTGGAACAGTTTCCCCTACCTGTTCACCCCGTGAACTTCTGTATCTTAACCCAAACACCACTTCTTCAGGGAGACCTTTACCTGCCACTGAACTGCCGTACGATTCCCTAATGCCCAGTTCTTTCCTATTAATAATATCTCACCTTATTGTAATTTCCTGTCTAATTAACGGAAGCTGTTATCTACATAAAGGAAGGACTTATGCCCATTCTGATAATAAACTTACCATGTTCCCCAGGTCCAAGATTGGTATAGAGCTTAGTAGAAGTTTGTCTTAGTAAAATTGTTCCTTGTGAGAAAGCGAAACCCGTGCAGACACGGTGAAAACAAGAGCTAACGTTTATTGAGTGCTGACCAAGAACCAAGCACCTTCTAAGAACTTTTCTGAGCGCTTTTCCCTATAGCAATCCATTTAGTCCTTAGAACAAAAACATGAGCTGATACAGTGGCCCACAGTCCCTTTCCAAGAACCTTGAGACAGACGAAAGTAACACCTAGCTGTCTGTCAGGTCTTTGTCACCCAGTGAGTTCACATGGGGTAGTTTTTCAGCCCAATAGTTATGAAAAAAAATTTTGGTTCTGAAAACATTTTGGATCTCAATTTTATGGATGAAAAAACTCAGGCATAGAGCAGATAAGTAACTTTCCCCAGATTGCACAGCTCACACATGGACAGATGTGCAGCCAGACCTGTGCTCTCAGACACTGCCTAACACCTCAGAATTAACGTGACCTGTCCAGGCGCCAACAGCAAAGCCCTAGGAGAGAATTAAATTGTTCCTGCTGAGATTCAAATTCACCTGTAGTTAAGCAATACTTGGGAAGATGGGTGGAGTCGCTATGCATGAATAATGCTGCCCAGCCTCTCACACCATCAAGGCCCAGGTGTAAGGACTAGTTTGCTTAAAAGACCATACAGACAGGGAGACAAATGCACCTTTAGCAAAACACCCACTAAATAATTTTAGAAAGGCAGAGAGCAAACAGGCAAGAAATCAGACTGGGATGAGGTAAATCAGTGCTTTTTGTAATTCTCTTTTGGATTTCTGGGCACTTCAGGGTTAGACGAAAACGGTGGAAGATAAATAATTTGTGAAACACAAAAACAAATGGTCAGCAAGGTCACCTTTGTGTTTACTGATGTATTCAAGTGAGGCAAGCTTACAGAATAGAGGTATCCACTTCCTGACACTGGGATTTTGAAAAGTACCCCCCCAATCCAACATTAAGCCATCCAAAGGAAAAAATAAATGGAAGATTCAGCTAATGAAAACATTAATAAAATGAAGATTTGTCTTTTCCATATGAAATATAGCGCGTTTGAAGTCATAAAGCACAAAAATTGATATTTTTGCAAGAACATACAGATGTTGAATGACAAACTGCTCCATATGGCTGAACAGCTGGTCCTAAATTAAAATAATGGCATGAGGTGAGGGAGGTTCAGAAACAACCTTCACGGGCCTACGTGCCGTAGTAATGACGCACACAGCAGCCGATGGCTACAGGGTAGCGGTGTCTCTGCTGATGCAAAGCAAACAGCTCTGTGCAGCATCTATGTCAGCGCAAGTAAGAGATGGAAAATCATAACAGTAAAATGCATGCAAAAGCAACTACAGCAGGTACATGTTTTCTAAATGACTATTTAGAGAAAAAAATACTTCATAAACAAGGATATCTTAGAACCCTAAAATAAATGCAAACCTTAACATCATTACTTATTTCTCCTCATCCTCCCATCTTAGTTGATGCCTAGAGAACAAACTTTTCAGCAAATCTGGCATTCCTCACAAACCAAAAACACTGCAATATTTTCATACTTCCTATGTTCCTTACAAACTGTATAAAGCAACTGCATTCTTGGCAGAAAGCTAAATTATGCCAGTGTGAAGTTACGACAACGTGACATTAAATAAGATTAGCTGTTTCCTTTTCACCTGATGGTGATTCTTTTCAGTCTTTAATTGCTACATCCTTGAACTTTAACTTTTACATCCATTACGGAAAATCTGAAATAAGGCATGTGTGTATGGTATTCTTATCTTAGAGTTTTACAACATTCTAATGAGCAACCAGCAAATGCTTTGTTCCTGGAGATACATATTTCAACAATGGTCTCTAAATGGAATTAGGAGATTTAGGTGAGTCTTGTGCATTCCACACTTTGCATAGTGCTCAGGACATGGTAGTCCTGCAATTAATATTGTCCAATGCATAGTTGAATAAGCAAATCAATAAATGAAGAAACAACGCTACAAACCCCCAATAGTGCCTACCATAGTTTACGTACAAAGCTGGCAACCAATCAATGTTTGTCAAATTAAATCATACCCCACCCAGCCTTTGTGGCAGCCAAGGCGACATGCCATGTGAACTGACCTGTTTCTAAGGGTGCAGTTAACGGACAGCTTCTCCATTCACGATCGCTGCAACACTCCAGCCAAGCCTATGCTCTCCCCAAACTGCGCCCAGCCAAGGTCGGAGCACAGCTAGACACTGGAGAGGGACCATTTACGTACAGTTCAATCTCCTAAAAAGCAGTTTTTGTTCCGGCCTCCCCATCAGCTGGACAGGGCTTTCTCTGAACTTCACTAAAGTGTGAGGTTCTTCCTCCTCACTCCTGCTGGGTTTCACTCACAGGTGTCAGTGACACATTGCGGTCTAGAGGCTCTTCCTGGCTACTCAAACTCTCTTGTCGCTTTGTCTTTCTTGGGTGTTTTCTCTTATGAATCTCTCTCCCTGCTAATTCGGTCTCATGTCTGCTGAACTCACACAGCCTTCCGATGATTATTGACTATTATCATAGCCAAAAGAAGGATAGATCCACTTAATCCACATCTAAATGTAAATTAGATAAGTCCTTGGCCTTGCAAATAGGCAACTTTTTATAATAATCTAATTCTACACTCCACAGCTGACCCACACTTCTAGGTTTCTTTTTGTTTTCCTGGGTGCAGTTTCTAGCTTTATAAAGCAATAGCACAGGTTTCAATGGATAGTCAAATGGTCAATTTGTTACAAACCAAGAGACAATTTTTATACATCACTTCTACATGTTCTACCCAAAATAATTCTACATATGAAGAATTCTTAATATAATAAAGTACATGAGAGAAACAGCATGGTATTAGGATCCCTAGTAGAAAAGAAAAAAGTCAGGCTGCATTTTACAACTTCTAAGGCCACAGCCCCTTCCCACACATCTCACTTCCCCACGAGACCCCTCCCGTGCTTCACGTTCTGAATCACAGGGAAGTTCTGAGCAGTGACCTGCCCCAAGGCAAGGGCAGAGACAGTGCTGGGCCCAAGTCCACACGGCCGCACGTCCAGTGCCCCTTTCCACAACCTAAGATCAACATGTGATATCAACCTGTACAGCTTTAAAAGTCTTTTCAACGCGCTTTCCAACTCATTAGCTCTCTGGTTGTCAAAATAAATATTTCAGTCAGTCAGTCTGTCTCTGAGAAAAGTTATTTTTATATATTCCTGTATGTTTTATATATATTTATAATATTATTATATTACATATGTATATGTATTATATATAAATGAAATCAGCTAAGCATATTTAAGTTTGTCCCAATGATTACTTCCATTCTATATCTCTGTGAATTGTAAATATTTCACTTAATTCTAATGCTATTGATTAAATGGACAAAACATTTAAAAATCTCAAATTAAAAAAAAAATCTTTGTTTATGTTAAAGCTCAATACCTCCATTGCTGGCTTGCTCGATGCCTGGCATTCCTGATATGTACATTTGTTATGCTTATTTTTATGGATTAGCATGAAAAGAAGCCATAAAATTCAGGGAGGTTAACTTCACAAAAATGAAAAGCTTTACAAAAGTGTGTTTCCTTATTATTCAAACACTACTCCTGGGTGTGAGCATGTAGGTTACCCTCTGGCAAGGGGGACAGTGTCCAACGCTGCTGGAAGCTGCCCTCAGCTCCTTCTCCCAGGAGCGCCCCACTCTTTGCTTTATATTTCAGGAATTAGAGTCTGTTTTGGAAAAAAAAAGCCTCTTAATGAATAAAACGGTTAAGAAAAGACAAAGACACACGTGGTCATGACCACAGCAAGACACACAGCTACGAGTTCGCTGCAAAAGCGTCGACGCTGGGCCATCGCCTGGGCCCAGCCGCTCACCGTCGCCTGGGCCCAGCATCCCTCTGCCACTTTTCTGGCTGCCCGGAAAGCAGGCGGTTTTGCAGGATAAACTGGCTCTACTTTTGATCATGCCTTACTTCCTCCAAAAGTCAAAATCAAGCTATGAATTCTTTTGCCCAAAATGTATTCATCTTTAAATTAATTACCTGTGTTGAAGAATAACTCTTTGGACAAGCGCAAACTATAGGACTTGAACACGCTCTCTGTCGGAGATGAGCTATCCTGGTACTTTTTAGAAGCACAAAGCAAATACGGTACCTTTGACTTATGTGAAAACAGAAGAAACACAGCAGCTCAAAGAAATGGTAACTAGGCACACAAACCGTAACAAAAACCACGGCTCTCACATTAGTGCTTCCCCTCACTCTACATAACAGTGTCAGTAAACAGAGATGGGGCCGCACCTCTGAGAATGAGAGGAAAGGATGACACAAAGACAACTCACCCCAAGCATTCTTAGAGTCAATACTCACAGGAGCAGTAGAAATACTGGCACACGTACTTGCCAGTAGTTTATAAGCAAGCATTTATTTTTACTCAAAATTTGTAAGCCCAACTAAGCATGACAACCCTAAACATGAAAGTTGCCTTCCGAGTCACAAATACTATTGTTAGTCACACGCATCATTTAATCATCCATACAATGGTTCTCAGAACTTCTCACAGCATGTGTTAAAAAACTGAACAGCATTGTCTTAATTTGTTTTTGCTGTTCAAATAAACACACATCACTCATAAAGAAGGGCATGGAAGGACATAAGCTTGCTGTTGATAGAGTTCATTGAAGTGCCTAGAAATGAGTCAAATTAACAAATACTGACGAAAAGGCTTTCATAGGTGAGGTTACTATAAAATAAGACACACCCCGTAGCTTTTAAAGGGGCAGAAAAAATTAATAGAGAAGCCTCTCAAGACAGATCGTAAGTACAGCTAAGTGCAATGAGGATTTACAACAGGGACACATAACAGTTGCTAAGGGGTGGGGGGAATGACAGGCTTCAGGGAAACACTGGTCTCCCTGTCATTATCCCATTTTTAAAAAGATTATTTTAACTTGGAAAATATATAGAAGCATACAAAAGCCAAAGAAAAACTGACACAAAATGTCACCACTTTCCTTCCCCTGCCTCAGTAAGTCTACCCTCCAGAAACACATTGTCTTAACATTTTGATATCTTGTTTTTCAAATTTTTTAAAACTAGATATGTATGTTTAAAATATCATACAATGTAGGTTGATTAAAATGGGAAAATACATATTGCATAACTTGTTTAGTTTACCATCTTGATACCTTTTCAGTGTGCTACAAGGAAGAGAATAAGCTGACAGAGGAGTTCCCCTTCACAACGCCCAAGGCAATGCAGCCCTAACTGGACATTCTTACAAACCCTCCGGTGCAATTTCTCAGCAGGAAGATAACTGAGAAACATCTTGTTTAACAGGACACATTTACAAGGTTACCCAGGTCTGTCTACATCTGCAGTTAAATGCAGTAGCCACTAGATACATATGGCTATTTAAATTTAAATTAACTGCAACTGAAAGTTCAGCTCTCGGTCACAATGGCCACACTCTGAGTGCTCACCACTGCAGTCACAGGCGGCCAGCACTGCGCATCTCGAAGACACAGAACATCCCCGTCTTTGTAGAAAGTTCTGTGGGACGACACTCACAGTACAGAAACCTGGCACTTTAACTTCATTTGGCAGAGAAAGTGGAAGTCAGTCACCAAGACTATGTGGGTGACGACTGGAGAATAAAAGGTAAGGCCACCCAAGTCTGGAAGGCCCCCTCTCTGCTGATGGGAGTTACATGGTTGGCACTTGTCATTCTGAACACAGAATGACACAGAACGCCAGGTATTAAAAAGGGACACCTGAGAGCAGAGGGACACAGCCCCAGCAACCATGCGTTGCGTGGCTGCTTACAGCTTGTATCCTTCACTCATAATTAGCTAATTTGGCTAACTTTACTAATGCATGTTTGCTTCGTATGGCATGAGTCATAATCTTGTGATGTACCTCAGGTTAGGATCTATCATTCCAGAATAGTATTGTATTTAATGCCCCTGAGTCGTATGGATGTACTATAATTTATTTAATCTTAAATCTATTAATAGACCCTTAGGCTGCTTCAAATATTATGCTTTCACAAACACCACTGCAATGAATGTTCATATACAATCTTTTATATATTCAACTGTCATTCTGGAAGTGGTTTTGCTGAGTTATACGGTTATGGACACTCGTAATTTTAATAGATACTGCAAATTACCTTTCTAAAGAGTTGTACCAATGTATTCTCCCTCAAATTGTACAGTGAAGAGCCTTTTATCCATACTATTTCCATGACTGGATATTACCTGTCTTATTAATTTTTGCCAATATAATGGTTTTTATTTGCTTTTCCTTATCAGTGAAGCCAAGGATCTACTGTACATTAATTAGCTATCTAAAGATAACTGTCTTTGCATAGTCTTTTTGTACACTTGCCACTTTATTTATTAATATTTATGGGACAGTTGGGCCTGCTGATTGATTCATAGGAGGGCTGGTTTTACTGGTGGCTGCAATGCCCAACCACCTCACTCGGCACACCCTCCTTACTGCTCCTGCCTTCCACCTTGGGTTAAAGCATCTTTTGCCATCTGTTAGGTGTTTATGTAATTAAATATTTTAGTCTTTTTAAAAAGACTTCTGGGTTTTAGGCCTTTCTTAAAGAGTTGTTTCCCATTCTAAGCTTATAAATACAACCTTCTATATTTTCTTTTAAACTTCTAGTATTTTCTTTTTTACAAATAAAATTGTACTCTATCTGGAATTTATTTTTGTATATGGTAAGAGAGAAAGACACCAACTTAATTTTCTTACAAGTAGGTAGTAGATTGTTTCAGGGTCATTTAGGAAGAAAATCACCTTTTCTGCATTGATTTGAAATGTCACATTTATCATGTGTTAATATCTTATAAATATTTTTATTCTGTTTCTGGACTATCTGTTGTGTTTCAATTAGCAATTTATCTACATTATCCTAACTTCTAGGTGACAAAAAATTCAGGGACTTGAGGAAACTCAGAATACTTATTCTAATAAAAGGTCTATATTTTAATCAATCAAGGCCATTTTTGATTGGGCAAAAATGTACTGGGGTTTACAATGTGTTTCACCTTCTACTTCTGTTACCAGCTGTGCTCTGCCCTCCTCCACAGAGCACAGCATTAGGCACATGGCAGAACACCAACTAATTATTTGCTGAGTATGTTAATATGCAATAGTGAATTTAGTTTACTCAGATGAAAGTATATAAATTAAAGTTATCACTGGATTAGTGTGCACTTTCAGCTTATTAGAAATAAATCCTAGAAAGGGGAAATAATAGCTTACATTACTGAAGGAATACAACACCTTCACCAAAGCTACTAAAATAGTATCTCTCCCCCAAAATAATGGTGCAGTGCATTTGATGGGCCCCTGGGGCTGCTGGCCACTCCCCTCTCCCACTCCCCAAAACAGCTATTGCATACTTTCCACTGTGTCCTCAAACCTCCGAAAGCCCCGCCCCATCAGAAGGAAACCACGCCTCCTGCCACACACACAGGCCTCTGCCTTCCCTCCTATTAGAATAAATGCTCCTGTTAGGACAAACCTTCCCACCTTACTTACTCAGGGGCTTTCTATCACCTCTCTTTCCTCTCTTCTAGATCATTTTCATTACCACACAAACTGCAAATCTCTTCATCTTTAAAAAGAACTTGTCATTAACCAATATCCCTTTCCCCTCAACAGCAAAATTCCTTGAGAAAAAAAAAATGCTGGCACTAGCTACGCTTTCTTCCTCTCTACCTTTCACTCTTGAACAAGCTCCATTCAAGTTTTTGGGAGCTCTGTGAGACCATGGGTTTTATTAATTCACTTTTATATCCTCAGAACCTAGAACAGTACCTGAAACATAGCAGGTATGCAATAACTAGTTATTGAAGAAATGAGTAAACAAAAAAAATATGTATATAGTTTGACTAGGAACATGGTTTAATGATCCTAACTTAAGACATTATTTAAAACGGAAAACTTGCTTTGGGGCATTACTCACTTTTCGCTGTCTTACAGAGTCCAATTTTATGAGCCAATATGAAGCCACTTTTGTTTTATGATGCTTCCAGTTACCAATGATCTGTTGTGGGGGAGAAACATTAAGAAATATAATGTAGAATTTTCCTCAAAAGTAACAAGCAAAAGTAAATAAATGGGTTGAAACCAATTTTAGGTAATGAAATGAAAGCACTATAATATTACTTGCAATAAAGAATGTCTACTTCCATAAAAAGACATGAGCAAAGAATGATTTCTAACATAAGGTTAAGAAGCCATCTGAACCCAGAGCTTTAGCTTCTTGCTGTAAAAAAGTACACAATCCCTAGTGAATAAAAGTCAAATGTCTTCAGGCACATAAGGTTTGCAAAGAAGCCCAACACACAGATTTTCCACTTTAATTACAAAATCTGTATTTACCACATCACCCATAATAACAGAATATTGAATAATACAGTAGAAGGCAGCTAATATACATTATCTCTTTGTTTTTGTCCAATTTGCAAAATTTCTGAATATATATTCTAGTAATATATACTGTAGCAAACAGATTAAAATATTCACTGCATATAGTGAATATAAATCTAACAACTGATATAATTATTATTTGAATTAATTATATATGTCTATATGTTTTTATAGAATTATCACATTAGCCACAAATATTAGTTCTACTCTCCGATTATCAAATTTTTCTTCTACCTGATTCAAAAGGTGGTACACCTTACTAATATCGGTAAAAAAAATAAGTAAATGTCTGGTACAAAGTTATTGGCTGTATTTAGAAAATATCTTGATTAAATAAGACAATGTAGGTAAATAAAACATATCTAACATAATGCAATACAACTAATATTCATTTATCTTCCTTTCCTTTGATATAACAAATAGCAGGTCATGTGTAAAAAGATGCTCTTTTCACTTTTTAAAGAAGTATATAATAATACAATGCACAATATTTGGGGGCTTTGGCTGCAACTATGTCATGATTGCAAAATAAAAACTGCCATTATTAATTTTTTAAATTAAGAAAGTCATTTTATTATTATTCCTTTGGTCTCTTTCTAGACAGTTGCTTTAGACAAAAATAATGCTAAAAAGGAAAGAAAGGCAAGGGCATAGCTGCGGTTTTTATCCTACAACTGGCCACAAGATGGTGCCTTCTCCTCCAGAAAAAAATAACACTAAGGAAACCAGAAAACAAAGTTCTATTACTGAGGAATTATCTAGGAACGACAATTGGAAAAGGATATTTGAATAAAGAGTCAGAACTTTAAATTAAGAAATGTCCTTTCACCAGAAATATTTGGATAACTTGGTCCTTCTTTCTAATTAGGAAAAGTCATTGACTTTAATGTGAATTTTAGGACTCTGCCATTTTCGAATCTTCCACTGGGTGGCACAAATGTGTGTGTGACAAGAAAAACACACCAAACAAGCCATTTCAAAATCTGACCAAAACCACTCAGAATGATGTCACATCTCACTCCATATGAGGTCTTTCTAAATCTTGACAGAAGCAGCTTTAACTTGATATTTCTTTAATCATTAAGGACAACAACTGAATAACATGAATTTTCACTTGATGAAGCAGTTCCATCATTAAAATGGAGCGATGCACTGAAAGATATTTTGCATTGCCTATTATAAATGTGATCTCACTGCTCATGAATCATAACAATTAAAATATCACTATGTTCTAAAGCTTGTGGAGGTTGAAAAGAACATCAATTAAGTTTACTATGTCACTGAGAATAATGCCATTGGGAAATAAACTTTAATATTCTAAGAAGAGTAAAAGATATGAGCTTCTTGGAATTTTATATATCGATACATCAAATACTCACATCTTCTACCAGAATTAATGTTTCTGCATCTGACTTTCCTGGAAACCGGATCTTCATGTCCTTGAGAACAAACAAGGTCTGACTTGTTAGATCATCTTCTTGCTCTTTTGTTCTCAGTTGCCGCAAAGACCTGCTCTTAAATTTGAAAGAATACAGATATTTGGAGGGGGTCTTATTTCATTGTGCCACTATAATCTGAAAGGCATTTCTAGGTGAAAATAGTGCATTTTAAATTGGGGGGGGTGGGGAACAATGAAAAAGGAAGAAAAAAAATTTTTCCATTTATTCTTAGAATTAAATTCTTAGGAATAAATGGATATGATTTCCCAAGACTGCCTTTCCCACTTCCGCACAGTTGTATTTTAGTTAGCTCACAACACTAAAAAAACAAAAGAGATGAGTAGTTAAAAAGACTTCCTGGTCAAAAGTTTCACTTGCCACACATGGCTTAGGCAATTTTGTTTTTTCATTTTTAGAGAGAGGAGAAAGGAGGAAGAAAGAGAGGGAGCGAAACATCAATCACAATGATCAATTGCCTCTTGTGTGTCCCCAACCAGTGACAGAACCTGCAACCTAGGCATGTGCCCCAGCTGGGAATCAAACCAGTGACCCTTGGTTTTCAGGGACAATGCCAAACCAACTAAGCCACACTGGTCAGGGCTCCTTAGGCAATTCTTGATTAGGGAAAAAAATAATAATTGTTAACACGTGAGACTCATTTATATTTTTCAGACTCTTCAATTTGGAAACATCATCCACATTATATAAACAAATTAAATAAATTCCTGGTCTTTGTGAAGGCACTTGGAGTTATGTATTTCAGTGTCTACAAGTTAAGTCAGAGAGCAAAATAAATTCACTGACTTCCTCAAAACTGAATCTCTAGGACTCATACTAAGGAGGTAGTATTATGTTAATTTAATACACAGAAAAACATAATGTTGTATTTCAGTACTCTAAGGATGATTTATCAATGGTTTATTTTTTAACCTATTAACAAAGAGTTCCATTAAAGAAAATTTTCCATATAACAAATTTCCCTAAATTTACAAATATACTGCACAATATACTGCAAAATCACATATTTCCTCTAATGATCTTCAACAACATTATCCTACTCCATAAGAAAATGGAAAATAAAATGCTATTCTCAGTGTCCATCCTAGAGTCTGTGATAGACTGGTCTGCCTTCTAAGAGTTCATACTAAATTTACAGGCTAATGTCGATGGAACAATCCAAACTCCAGAAGATCGTGAGTTGAATGATGGAAAGGACCTGAGGTTCCACCTGTCTTCCTCCCAGCTGGTCCCTTTGCTGCCTAAAACCTCAGTGGAGTGCTTCCTGTAACCTCAAAAGTAGCAAAGTAGATGACTTACCATCTGAGAGTTGGTAGAGCTGGCATCATTACTATGAGGCACATGCCTCGCGTAGGACGAAGCCCGGTTTAAGGAATGTGACCGAGAGGCTGAAGTTGGCCGGGGTGCTGGCACCATTTGTTGAGCGGAGAGAGGCCGGATATCTGCACTAGAAGGTGACTGAGAAGAGATGGACCGAGGGCAACTGAATGAACGCCTTATGGAGCCTATCAGTGGTGGAGAAGAGGGATAGTTAATAGAAGTTTCCCATCATATTTGGTCTACATAAACTAACAGACCACATGGTAGAAGCACGGCGATAAATGTGCATGTGGTGCAGAACCCCTGTCATGTATGAAGAATGGCTATCATGAGAATAATATTAACAATTCTTTAATTTTCTGTTCTCAAAACATAACATAGAAGAACCAGAGGAGAGCAAAACTAACATTTATGGAGCAACTTCTATAAGCTAGGCATCCTGCTAGGTGCCACACACACTTATATCTTAATCCTTCTCATAGGAACCCTCTGAGGTGGGACTCTCCATCACCTGGAAGCTCAGGAAAAGAACTTTCTCAAGGTCACATGATAAGAGAGTGTGCCAAGTTCAGGTTTTAATCCTGAGCTGTATTAATGCCAGTGTCTCCCTCTTCCTAGAAAATGCTATCCACTATCCCTGGATTAGACTGGTCGTTCATTAGATTCTGTACATCAGTTATAAACAATATTTTCTAGCAAGATCCAAAGGAAGGGATAGACAGCAGTCTAGAGAATGGCCACAATAGATACACGAATTATTGACTTTTGAGCTCTTGAGGAAAAAAAAAAAAAAAAAAAAAACAGAAGAAAAGCATAAAGATTATCTTAATGGAGTTTAAATATATAATTATGACAAGAGTGGTACTAGACAGCCTTCTTATTCACATGACAGAAGAATAAAAACACTAGATTTAAATTCTCACAGCAAAAGGTTTAAGTGAAGAAAATGACTCTGGAACTAAAGGGTTGTTATCAGAACAAACAAGTAGGGAAAACCACAGAGCATCTTCCCCAACGTATATTGAGAAAATTTAAAAGAGAGAACCAACTATCCCAGGGAAATTTGATCCCTGACATGGGAAAATAGAACATCATTCAATATTATCAACAATTTACATACATATTTTAGTTCATACATTTTATATAACTGTTCTATATACTCTTTGCTTTAGAAGTATATCAATCTTCATTGGTTAAATAATTTAATAAAACTCACATAAAGGCAGGTTGAATAGCCAAATATTTCTCTTCATTAGCCGTTGAAAAAAAATTTAAACCTTCTTAAAGGCAGTAGATATATAAACTTTATATTTAGGGACATATTTCCAAATGATATTTTGAATAGATAATAAGCCTAATATTCCTCACTTGGTTCTAAAGAGTACAAAAAAGTATACTCAGGCAAGCTATAACGTATGTTTAAAAAATGCTTCCATTTGTTCAAACTGGTAACTTCCATCTCAACCTAAAAATCACAAAACAGTGCTTCTAGAGAAGGGCTGTGTGGGGAGCACACAGCCGGTCAGTCTTCTACTCGGCAAGTACCCCCAGAGCATGTGCTGCAACCTGTACCGGGGTCTCTCTTTTAAGGCTTAGGGTGTTGGCTTAGACATTTATCATATGATCATAGGTACAGAAGGAAAATATCCTTTCTCTTGAATGACCAAAGATTCACATTTTTCCCCTGCAGGCAATGAAAATTCAGACAGAGTAATTAAGTAGTTAACATGCCAATGATATTCAGGTCAATTAACAAAAAACAGTTGTAACTTGAATACATAAATTATGTGAAAAATTTCATATAGTTTTATATATGGCTATCTTGTATCAAACCAAAATATAGTCTTCAAAACTGTAACAAGTTTGAATTTCCTAGGTTAATGACTATCTACAACAGAAAGCGCCACACATCATCTGGATTTTGTCCTCAGTCATCATTATTTTGAACAGAAAATTCAGGGAGGGTTTGCGGCTATGCTAGTGTAAGAGAGAATATAAAACAAAGTGAGAGCCTTATTGCAATTTCTAATGACTAAAATATAATACTTAGGAAAAGAGATATGGAATTGAATTAGGCTAGCTGTACTACACCATTTGTCCCATCTCAACTCATTTACTTATTGGTCTACGAACACAGAACAATCTCAGGGCTACAGGAACCCGAGCAGATTTTCTGCACCCTGCCCTGAGGGATTTGCACATTAGCCAACAGGGGTTAAAAAATCTGACAAAATCTGGGCAGAACAAGGTCAGCTTCCAAAAGAGGAACAGAGTCACACTTACACAGGCACAGTGAAAGTACTTAAGACGTCTTTAAGAAAAAGAAGAAGAAACTGATAAAATAGCTATAAAATCTGGAATAGGTGGTCAATACACATACCTTAAATGGGTAAATAAATAAACAAATAAAATGGAACATGATACATTATTTCCCCTCCAAACACATAAACCCTCAAAGACAGGATCATTAGCAGGTATCTATGTGGGATAATTTAGAAGTAAATGAAAGACCATTAGAATCTTCATCTATTAGCTCTGCATTCCTCATGCATTTTGCCATAAGTATGGAATGCCAGGTTTAACATACACAAACTATCAGGGAAGCTAACATATGAAGCCAGTGCTGGAGATCCTCGAAGGCTCACCATTGTGTTTACTAAGCAATTGAACCGTCCCTTTAGTGGGTCCCTGGGATAATGAAGGGCAGGCAAACAGGGAAATGAGAGACAGGACTTAAGAGTGAGTCCTGCACTGGAGGCAGCATCAGGGAGGGTGTCTCCTTGAGTCTGGGCAAACAGTGATGCTGGACACCTGGGGCGGAAAGAATGATGGACACAAGAGTGCACGTTAAGGATCAAAGAAGGAATAAAAGGAGAATGGAAGAGAAAATGTGGAAAGAAAAAAAGGAAGCTGAAAAGGAAGGAGACAAAGAAGCTGGTTGGTTATTCTCCTGAACACACCCAAAGCTCTCTGACTTTGGCGCTGTCCACAATAAAAGTGAGAGGAAACAAAACTATTTCACAATCGTGGGGCTTGCAGATATACTCAAGTCAAATACCTAGACATACACACACTTTTGAAAAAGTCAAGAATACACCACAAAATGGGTGACAGAGAGGTAGGACAAGCAGGAAAGGGAATGAGAGAATATATTGGCTTAAGAAAGAAGGCCATCAGCAGAATGGCCATGAGTCACCTTTTATGAACCCATGCGAAAGTCTAGGGCTTGCCCTGGGTGGGTGGCTCAGCTGGTTGGAGCATCATCCCACACACCAAGGTTGATTCCCAGTTAGGACACATGGCTAGGTTGTGGGTTTGATCCCGGGTTGGGGCACATGGGGAGGGCAACCGATAAATGTTTTTCTCTCACATCAATGTTTCTCTCTCTCTTTCCCTTCCACACTCTAAAATCAGTAAACATATTCTCAGGTGAGGATTTAAGAAAAAGTCTAGGGCTTAACAAAAACTATGAAATATACAAGAATGGACTACAGAGATCCTTAGGTCAACACTTTATGTTCTCCTTGCAGACCCTGAGGGGGATTGTGGGATGTGCCCAGGTCAGGTAGGGAAGGAAATGGGATAGAATCCAGGTCCCCTCTCACACATGACAAGAGTTCATTTGGCCCAAGGTCCTTTTATTGAGTTCCACAACTTTAGTTCCACATTTCTTCACATAACAACTAACTGAGAAGAAATTAACTTACTGGATGGTTGGATTAATTTGTAGTGGTTGGACTGTTTAAGAGTATAAGTAACTTGCTTTTCTTGTTTCTTATTTTGGTACTCTTCTTTCTCGTTTTCATCTGACTCGGAGGAGCTGCTGCTGCTGTCGCAGCTGCTGTCACTGCTCCAGTACTTCTGTCTCTTCATTATCTCGGCACTCTCAGGCATGGAACACAGAGGCTACAACACGGGAAGACGCGTTATTTTGTCAGAATTCCAAAAAGAAGGCTTACTAACATGATTACTTCCTACTTTCAGTGTCTCCCTTACGCACACTGCTTTACACTGAAATCTGAAAATGCGCCCCCCCCTCTCCAGTGCTGCTGCCGCAGCCCTGCTCCTGGCCCACAATGCAATCTGCTAATTTTTCTGTTCCTGCCAAATATTCTTTCTTAGAGTATGTAGTTCAGTCACGATGAGGAAAAAACTCCCCACAGTTGCATACAAGTTTCTTGTTCTATGTTAAATCAAACAAAAATGTTTCGCTATTAGTATACACAACAGTGAAATCCTTGGTCACCAGGGGATTTCCCTGAAATAGGGTCTATCCTCTCATGCAACAGGGAGGATGAAAGCTAATGAGAGGAATAGCATTTCATGAAGGACCTGGAATACACAGTAAGCCAAAATATGATCATCTTAAAGTTATGGGCTTAGCAAAGGACAAAAATAAACAAATAATAACCAAAGGAGGAAAGTAGTTTAATACACTATGGTACCAACTTGTGTTTAAAAGTGTTTTCCTTTTGATAGTATAATATTTACTGAGCACTAACAATGTTCAAGGAGTTATGCATAAGAACATCTACCAGTAACACAATCACCAAACATCTTGACAATATTGGGGAATGTGAATTCTGGAGGAAGAACGTTTCTTCAGGATCTAGAGTACCCAGAAGAAACAGTCGCGCACTCAGGCTTGCTAGTAGTACCTTCCTTCATGTAGGCAAATGGATTTAAGGCTTTTTAAGGAGCCCGACTACATAATGACTTACCTGACCCTTTAAAGAATTACAAGGGAAAACAAATAGATGTGTTATATATGTATTTGGAACTTTTTTGGCCAATGCACTGTTCAAGCAATAATTAAAAAGAAGTCACAACAGCATAAATTCTAAACAATGCCTCAGTTACAAAATGGAATCTGTAAATTGGCATTGAGTGATGACACAGACCTACTACTTGCTTTTATGACCAATTCTATTTCAACGGGGTGACAAATAAGAAAATACATAAATGGGCTAAAGAATAATAAAACAAATACCCATGTACCTAGCACTCAGCTGGAAGAAAAACAAATGCTAATACTTTTTTATGGTATCTATTATTTTTGCAGCTAATATTTCTTAGATTCTCAAATTTTAAGTGAAAATTATTTCTCCTAGTACAACTTTTATTTAACCTTGATTATCTTCAATTATTCTTTATTCTTCTACCAATAAAAACACTGAAGATAAGTGTTTGGAATGTGATATCATTGCTCTAAAAGAGAAAGTCTGCTCCGAACCTTGGCTCACCCCAGACCCTCAGTACACATAAAGAGAAGAGTGTAAAAATGTTTTTACTTCAGATTGATCATGCAACTTTCAACCACTTTGAAATATTGTTGGCATTAATAACTACAGGAACTAACCAATTCATTTCAACAAATACATTGTAAATTCCCATCACTTGCCTGGAATATAGAGATTAGAAATACACAGTGTGAATTCTGCCTTCCAGGAGGTCACATTCTATTTGCATAATAAATCTCATTTGATGAAGCAAAGGAAAACATAAGAAAGTAGAAGGCCATCTCAGGACTTTGTCTTCACAATTCTGCCATGAATATCATGACCCCAGGATGTCTCATGTCTGGTTTGCTGAATTGCAAAAATTGACATATAAAACTTGGAAACTTCCTAATGTTTCCAAAGCGAAGCAATGACTCATGAAGGTACTCACTTTTACATACTCTACAATATATTTGTTCCAAAGGAATTAGCAATGACATTTTCCGCAGTTCTTCAATATAGCAGATATACTTCAAAAGAACAGTGCCTGACATCGAGATCTCTGGTGTCCACCAGATACATATCTTTCACTAGGTTCATCATGCATCATTTCATTCTCCAAGAATCTTCCATTGGAGTCATATCAAATTCTTCATGTTTCTCTAACCACCTATGCAGTGCCACAACTCCATGTCACTGCCTTTAATGTTCCCTCTACCCCAAACATCTTCCACCCATCTTACATGTCTGTGGCACTACTCATTTTTAAAGACCCAGTTCAAATGGCATTTATGAGGCAATCCACAGTCTACCAATCCCTTCTCCTCTGTGCTGCTGTAGTACTTTCCACCCTCTTTATTACAGTGTTTGGCACAATATTCCATGGCCTTTGGTTCACTTATCTGCTCTTCCACTAGCCAATGAGGCCCTTGTAGACAGATTCAACTAACAGTTTCTGAGAACCTATTAAGTTCAACATGCTGTGCTCGGTATGGCAGATGCAAAGGTAAAAATATACTTTCTACCCTCAAGGAAATTACCAGCTTATATTAAGGCAAACAAACATGCAAGCAATTACTTGTCACAACTGCTCCATAAAACTGTTGCCTATGGTACAGCAAGAGGAGAGGAAGGAAGATCTAACAAGGGAAGTGAAGATTTCACAAAGCTGACAAAAGTGCAACTGGATTAGGAGGGGCTCTCTAATCAACCAAGCAATGAATATGTGACTTTTTTAAATAGGCAGGGGTTCCAGAGGCGTGGGAAAAGCACCAAAGGACAGCAGAGCACGAGGAACGTAGGACACAGGCACAGCCTAGTACTGCTGCAACATAAAGTAAAAAGCACGGAGAGAAAGTTTCCAAGATTTTACAAACTCACCCCTTCCCTATTCCAGTAGCAAGGCCTTTGACACATAACCAAAGAACATATCGATGTCATCATCACAGAGCAGATGAAGGTAAAGCACCCACCTGCTCATTTCTGCCTGCGTGACAGCTTTCTCTTTATCCTAGGAACTCTTGTCTATTTTAACTAACACAATTTCAGTGCTGCTGAGTCAGCAAAACATGGGAGTCCCAATAAGGCTCTCTAGAGTCATGATTTGCCTTATCTATAATGCTCCACTTCTCCAATAATTATGTGTCTAGAGATAAATGGAAAACTTAATACCAAGTATTAATAAGGGTATTAATTCTAGGTCCATCTTGGTCCTGACTAATTAGGATTTCACTAGTATTACAAAAAGAATCCAAAAAGTGGAGGAAACTAGCAAAACAAAAAACAAAACTTCTAAGTGTGAGGTAACCAACTCTATCTGTCCTGGACACAGAGTCCGTACAGCTCCTTGAAAGTGATACCAGCCATTCCTATGGTGATAAATATAAATGGAAAACCATTTGTACTTAATAGCATCTACCTTGATACTAAGAAAGGAAGAGGTACGGCACCTTTGGTCCTCGAGGTCTGGCAGTTTTGCCCATCAGCTTTTCATCATCGATTTCGCATTGTTCCAGAAGATCCAAGATATCTTCCTCCTTAAAAAGATGTTTAATTCAAACTGTGATCACCAATGGACCCTAGAATTTTTCTAAGTTAATTAATCTCCAAAAAAGAGTACACAAGGATTCCTAAAACTATTTAATGAAGATTGCTCAGATCCAATGAACAATAAAGGGTCATAAAAAACTCTTAAAATGTTTTTCTCTGAAATCTGATAATATAAATAATACATTGCTAAAATCCATTATATATTATTATAAACAAATGTATCTTTATGTTTTAGTATACTGTTAAAATCTGAAAGTAAAATAACTCAACAAATTAGCCTATTGGACACTTAAAATGTCTATAAGTCACTCTAATTTTCCAGACCACAATTTCATCAATCATTTGTATATTGATCATTGCAAAGTAATATTGCAACTTCAGAGAGAAAATTGATAACTGGCTTAATAGTTAGCAATCTAATATTAATATTATTTAATGGGCACAATTTAATGAAACTTTAAAAATTTTAACTATTACACAACAGTATCTTTAGAACTATATAAAAAGTTTTCAATCTACAGGCTTAATATTTTCTCTTTTCTTCTAGAATCACTTTGGTGTTACGGGGAAAAGTTATAAAAACATAACACCCAAATGAATGTTGAGCAAACCAGAGCAATAAGACTGTAATAGCTACTGAAAATTGAATATGGAAAAAACTGAAAATTGAATAATCAATGTCTCCATTGAGCTATTTATTCAACCTATAAAAAGATCTCATTTTTACTTACATGATTTACATTTCAGTATGTCTTTTAAAAAGGTTTTAGAAGAAACTAGAAGCATCACTGTGCAGCAGAAATTTATAAAATAAGTTATTCTTCATACCAAAGCATACCATTAGCTATTAAAATACCAAAAGATTTTTTCTACAAAGCTTGATTAAATAATAATTATACAATGAATTCCAAGACACAGATAGTTAAAATGAAACACATAGAGTTCTGCTTCTGTTTACAAGAAAGTCAGACAGTATTTTCATCATAACAGCTAGAAAAAGACAGATAAACTAAATAATCATAGATTTAAGACATCGGAAAGCTGTGGATAAAAAGTAGTATAAAAAAACTAAATACCAGAGAGGGAGAAATTCTTCCTGGGTTGTAAGAGAGGAGTGACCACTTTCTACATTGGGGTCATTAGTCATGTCTGGACACAGATGGACAAAGATCAGGTCTAGAATAGGCAGAGAGAGTCTGCCAGGATAAGAACCCCATGGAGTTTTCTATGGTCATGTTGGCTAGTGTAGTAACCTTTAGAGGAGCCCCACAGAGCTGGTTCTCGTCCCCTGCTGCATCTCTGTGAAAGCAGTTTGAGCAGGTCTGAGGTGATGGAGGAGGATGGAGGCATGGATGGAAAGCCAGAAATACTTCTCTGCAGTGTTACAGTTCTTAGATACCAATAGAGAATGAGGCCTGTAATGAATACTGAACAGATTTCACCTTCAAGGCACTTGAAACCAGAGGTAAACTAAAACTAAGCCCAGCCTGGACCCAGTTCAACCTTTCTTATTTTAGTTTTACTTTTTAATTGAAATACATTTGACATGTAACACTGTAAATTTAAGGTGGACAGCATTTGATACATGTATATATTATAATATTGCCCTTGTAGCAATAGTTAACTCCTCTATCAATCAAGTCCCAAGATGAGCATTTCCTTCTAGTGGTTGGAAAAATTAAGATCTAGTCTCTTAGCAAGCTTAACGACTGAAATAAAATATGATTGGCTATATTCATTATACAGTGCATTAGATCTCTAGGACGGACTTACTACTAGTTGCAAGTGTGTATGCTTAAATAACATTTCTCCCACCCCCACTCCACCACCAAGCCCCTTTTTACTTGAATTTTTAAAATTCCACATATAAGAGATATTATACAGTATTTGTCTTTCTCTGTCTGACTTATCTCACTTAGTGTAACGTCCTGAAGGTCCATCCACATTGTCGCAAATGGCAGGATTCCCTCCCTTCTCCTCACAGGACAAGATTCCCCTGTAGGTGTACACCACGCCATCTGTGCCTGTTCGTCCATGGGCAGGCGCTTGGGTTGCTGTTCCCACAGTGGCTGGACCGATTTACAGTCCCACCATGACTGTGCAAGGATTCGCTTTCCCCCACATTTTCCCAATACTTGTTACTCTGGTCTTTCTGATATCAGCCATTCTAACAGGTGTAGGTGACAGATACATCACTGCGGCTGAGCTTTGCGCTTCCCTGATGACTGGTGATGCGGAGCACCTTTCACGTATCTGTTGGCCACTTCAATATCTTCTTTGGAAAAATATCTGTTAAGTTTCTCTGTCCACTTTTTAATAGAGATGGGGATTTTTATTGAGTTATATGAATTCAATACACTTTAGCTATCGACTCCTTATTTTAGATATGGTTTACAAAAATATTATTCCATTCTGTAGGTTGCCTTTTCTTTTTTTTTTTGTTTCTTTGTTTGTTTGTTTGTTTGTTTTGCTATGTAGAAGCTTTCGGGTTTGATGTAGTTCCACTTTTGATTTTTGCTTTTCTTTAACTTTTCTTCAACTCAAAGTAATTAGCCCTTCACCCTAGCACCCTGTAAGAAGAAAGACATGCCTTCTTTTGTAGAAAATAATATCAGTTTAATTTTTATGATCCTTTTATAAACAATGTCTGTTAAACAAATAAAAATTATAGGATATTCAAAATAACAAAAAAATGTGAACCATAATCAAAAGGAAAAAACAACAATAAAAGGGACCCTAAATAATCCAAACATTAAAATTAACAGACAAGGATTTTAAAATAATTATTATATACATGTAACAGAAAACAATGAAAAAGGGAACATAATGAATGAAAGATACTGAATTTTGCCAGAAAAGAGAAATTTTAAAAAACCAAATAGATATTCTTGAGCTGACTAACATAATCTAAAATTAAGATGTGACTGAGTAGGCTCAATCGCAGTCTAGACACAGCAAAAATATGTCAATGAAAAGTATCCGAACTGAAACACAGAGAAAGAGAGAAAAAAAGGTAAAAAGAATAGGGCATCAAAGATCCATGGGATGCTGTCCAATGATCTAATATATGTGAATCTATAGTTCCATTAAAGAGACAATATATAAAATACAGCAGAAATATCTGATAAAATAAGGAAAGGAAATTTTGCAGAACAAATGAAAGACATTAACTCACATCTTCAAGAAGATGAGAAAACCATAAGCAAGGTAAACAAATCACACATAGACACATCAAAGTCAAAATGCTGAAATAATAGAAAAAGCAATCAGGACAAAAGGCATATTCACAGGAAAAACAAAAATAACAATGGCTGAATTCTGAATAGAAACAACAGAAACCAGAAGACAAAGAAATGACATCTTTAAAAGTACTGAAAGAAAAAAAAAAAAACCTGCCATGGTAGAATTCTATACCCAGTTAAACTATTTAAAATGAAGGCAAAGTAAAAGACAATTTCAGGAGAGAGAAGGAGAGAGAGAGGGAGGGAGGGAGGGAGGGAGGGAGGATCTGAGAGAATTCATACTAAAAGGAATGTGAAATACTAAAGAAAGTTTCCTCAAACTGTAGGAAAGATGAATGACCCTGTCAGAAGTACGAATCTGCAGAATGAAATGAAGAACACAAGAAAGGATCAATGTGTGTATAAATATGAAAGTCTATTTAGGAAACTGTTCAAGACCACTTGGTGCTCAGAACACAATAATAATGATGGATTATTTTTCAGCACTTGTCACACCACCGATTGAAGTGAAACAACACAACATTGGTGCCACTTCACCCAAAATTGGTGTTTTTATTTTGCCCTTTCTTGACAGCTCAGTGGGTCATTAGCGAAAGGCCCAATGAGTGCTTTTCAAAGGGACAATAATGATGTATTTTAAAGACTGTAACATATGTAAAAGTAAAATATATGATAACAGCACTAAGTCTAGAGAGGCACCAAATAAAATTAAACTCTTAGGGCTATTATATTTTGTGAAGTGGTAAAACACTAATTCAAGGTAGATTATTATGACTTAAGGATGCATATTGTAATTACTTTTTAAAAACCCACATTATGCTGACAATATAAGTAAAAGCCAATAGTGAAGATAACATAATTAAAAACTGACTTTCCAAAAGAATAAAGGAAGCAAAAAATAATAATAAACAGATGGTATAAGTAGAGAAAAAAATAGCAAAAGACAGACATAAACCCAACTACACCAGTTATTGTGTAAAATGATTTAAAGACACATTGTCAGACTGGATTAAAACAAATGTGACCTGACTATATGGTAATTACCAGAGGCATTATAGATGTAAGAACACAGATGGGTTGAATACAAGGGGATGGATGGAAAAGACATGTCTCTCCAACAGTAGCCACGAGATAGAAACCCATGTGTCTCTATTACTCATACAGAATGTGACCCAAGAGAAACACAAACACTTCATAATGATAAAATAGGAAAGGAATTCATTAGGAAGACACCTTCATAACTTCAAAGTATATGAAACAAAAGTCAACAGAACTAAATATACAAATCCCCCTCGGTAATTGCTACATCAAGTAGGCCAAAAAAATATAAAAGGACATAGAACATTTGAACAACACTAATAGCCAAGTGTACTTAAGTGACATGTACAAATCTCTGCCACTGACACCTGTACTATGCACATTTTTTCCAAGTAGACTTGGTACATTTGCTAAAATAAGCACTATGTTGAGACATAAAGCAAGTCTCAATTCATTTTACAAGATTGAAATCAGAACGTTTTCTAACACCAATGAACTAAACCAGAAATCCCTAACAAAAATAAAACTACAAAATTTAATGTATGGAGATTAAGCAACAAACTTCTAAATAACCAAATAAATATCAGAAAATAATTTTAAATAGCAGTTAATAAAAATACAATATGTAAAATTGCTAGATATAAGGGCAACATAGAAAAAATAATCAAATAGTTACATCCTGGCAACAAACAAAAAAAAGAAAAAATTTAAAAACTATTTATTAGCAACAGTAGCAAAAAAATCAAATACTTAGAATAAATTTAATGAAAGATTTACAAGAACTATACAGCAAAAACTACCAACGCAGCTGAGTAATTAAGGACTCAGATATATGGAAATGTCAAATGAAGAGGTAAGATGCTCAGCACCCAGAAATTGTTTCACAGGTTCCTCACAGTCCCAATTAAAATCCCAGTGACTTTTTTTAAAAAGATTCTGAAAATGACCTTAAAATATATAAATGTAAAAGGTCCTAGAGAGGCCAAATGAGCTTGAAAAACAACAAATTGAAGGCTTACACTACCTGATTTCAACACTTACTACAAAGCAACATTAGTAAAGAAAGTATAATATTTCAGCTCACAGGCCAATGGAACAGTGATGCAAAGCAGTAATATTTAACCTAGATTTTGAACATAGAGGTAGAAAGGGAATTCAGATGTGAAGACTCTTTATTATGTGTCAAGTACTTTAATAGAGTTTTAATTAACCTCTATTTTATTTTCACAATCAGCTTGACAAGTAGTTTTAATATTACTCATTTAGTGACAAGGAAGCTATTGATCAAATAGTTTAGGTGAAGGTTGTAAAATGGAGGAACTGCAATTTGAATCTAGGTCGACCTGGTTCCAAAACCCCTAGGTTTCTACTAGGAAAAGCAGGGGTGGAGGAGCAGAATAATGAGGAGAGGGGGTAGATTCTTTATCTACAGGAGAGAGAAATCAGGCTATAAAACAGGGGAAGAAAACTGAAGAAGATCTCTCACGGTCTGGGTCAAGACAAACAAAAGGGCCACAGACATAATTCTAATGGTAAGACATTTTCACACGTCAAAAGAGGGAAATTTGGAGGAAAAAAACACTTGGGTACACAATGTTCCTTCTGCTTCTGTCTCTCAAGTCTAGCCAGCTAAAAGAGTGGCTTTACAACCTTCTGTTGTAGAAGCTGAGTGGAAAGCCCATATTTCTCATGATTTTTGAATCTCTCAATGTCAGAGGGTATCCAAGATTCTGGGGATACATCACTGTCAGGGGATGTCACATACTGTAACGTACAAAGAGTTTTTATGGGTGCACATAAAGTCATTCACCCAGTGGGACATTAGTAAGCATAATGCAAGCAAAGGCTTATTAGCATTTGTACTCTGGGCTTATCTTCTTGAAATTCTCCCTTTTGGAACCCCAAGCTACCGAATTAAGAGATCTGGCTACCCTGCTGAGATACTCTGCATGGAGAAAGAGATACCCAGCCAGCTGCCCAGGTGTTCCAGCTATCTCAACTGAGGCTCCAGACAGGTGAGTGAGGTCATCCTGTGTACCCAGCCGCAGCTGCCCTTTCAGATAAATGGAGTGAATCATAACTTGATTCTCAAGATAAGCAGAAGGAACCACTCAAGTGAGCCCAACAAGAGTGCAGAATAATAAGCAAATAAATGAAGTGGTTTATGCTGCAATAGATAACTGACAGACCCTTTAGTAAGGTAAACAGATCACTGTGTGGGGGTGGGGGAAAGTTTGTGGGTACACATGTACATTTGCATGACCTCTCACAGCCAGGCCTCTGTAGTCTCAGGAAGAGAATACTGTTTAATGTCAGTTACACTACAAATAATGACAGCATCACAAACCCCTTGGTAAATACAATGGATTTTTTTTATTCAGTTACTCATAAACATTTCTATTATAAGACATGTTTATTAAAATAGGTTGGTATTACAATATAATAACATTCTCTACTGCATAATTTGTCCTGTTAGACACCTTATTTTTGAAATCTATTGATCAGTTATGAAATGTTATCAGCTGTTAAAATGGAAGCAAGTACATCTTCAATATAAAATGTTTCTATATGTGTGACTGAGGTAGGTTGTTTTTAAAGACGTATTATTTGGCTCAATTCTTTTTTCTCTTTATAAACACGTATTCCTTTACCTTCATCTTTTTCAAAGGATTATTCAGCTCTCGCTGGAATGAAGCTGCTCTTCCTGAAAGAAAGGTCTGAAAGGCAGCAGCCAACAAATTTTCATATTTTTCAAGTAGAGTCTTATCTTCAGGAGGATAAATTCGTCTACAATAAAGTCAGATAAACCAACTTGTGTAAAAGAAGCTATTAAATTGTTAAGAGTGAAGGTCAACTACATTGATAATCCTTGACCACCTATTTTGCCAAGCACTTCACTAGGTGTCACAAATAAAGACGTATATCATAAATTGTCATCTCTCATGCACACAAAGTTCATCTAGAGAATTATCTTAAACAGATGATACAATATAAGGGTTTAGTTAGAAGTAGGTGGCTGGAAAACCATTGCAATTGGGCATATTGAAGAAATACAGAACTTTATGGGAGAAAGTTTAGGTAATGAGGGATAATTTGGAAGTTTTGGATCTAGTATGGTCACTGGAGGAACTTAGGGAGCACCCTTTTGCCCCATCGGAACAGATACTGTGGAGGGAGGGGTTCCAGTTCAGTAGGGTCCACATGCTTTCTATTGGCTCATACCTGGCTCTTTCAAACATTTTCATTATTTGCCTGGTTCCTGATACATTAAGAGTTTAAAACAAAATATAGCAACCACTTTGAATTGACGGAAATAATACTAGGAGACCTGAAACCTGACTTCCTCAAAATACCACATTGTAACCAAATAAGGACAAGAGACTCTCATATTTAAAAGGCCTCACATAGCCCCCCTCAAGGCTGGCTAGCAGGGGTCTCCCAAGTCTGAACCATCTACTTGCTGATGACCTTTTCATTCCAGAAAAATATTAAACAAAAGCACTTTCTTAAAACAAAATAAACAGTGCTTAAAACAAGCCTACCCAGTTATGCAATGTAAACCAATTGTATTGACACTTAACTTGCACAATCCATATAAAAAGGAAGTGCACTTGCCTATAATTCCCCATATGTCGATTTTCATGTTCTTCTTTGGAGATCTGCTTTCGTACTTGAGCAAGTCTCTCTTTCTAGAATAAAAAATTTTACAAATAAAACCTGAGAAATGAATTATGCAATTCAAAACGTGGGTGTGTTAAAATTTTCATACCAACTCCTCTTTCCGCCTCTCCAGCTGATGTCTCTGCTGCTCCCAGTCTGAGGAACCTGGCAAGAGCCTTCTTATCGAATTCTGACCATAAAGCCTCCTTTGGGCCTCAGCTTTTTGTTTGGCCAGGTTTCTCCGTTTATCACTGGTCCTAAAATATAAAACACAAGGCCATATTCTAGAATTCACAAAAACTCTGACCTTATCCCTGGGAGATTAGCAGAAAAGGAGATGAAGATGAATTGATGTTTATTAAATTACATATTCACACTATGTTCACCTAAGCATCCATCAAGTAAGTGTCTCTGTACAGTAAACAGAAATTCCGAAGGTAACCGAATAAACTGGAAACAGCAGAACAGCTTACTATTTGCACAGGCTGAGGTAGATCACCTGTTGAGTCTGTTTCCCCGTCTGTTTCCCTCCTACAGGTCTGACAAACACTGACTCGTGGTAACATTAACAGGTCCTTCATAAATGCTGGTTCCTTTCTCCTCCTTCAGCCAATTCCGTTTATATTGAAGCACTCTCACTTGCACTGACCACTCAAGTCTATTTTCAATTCTGAATGAAATCCTAGTCTAACAATCATTATTTAGTTGAAAACTTCTGTACAGTCCTCATTTTTGCCCAGTCTTGAAAATTGAGTTTCAGATGTCTGAGTTTGATGGGGAAAGCCCCATTGTGAGACCGCCTCCCTCTGAAACTCACTCCTCTCTCTTCCAGCCCATGGAGCTGCGCAATCGGTGGAGAGTTACTGATCATGAACACAGAGGTGCAGCTTTGCACAACCAACAAGTTCTGGGGAAGGATGGTGGTGATGGCTGCACAGCCATGTGCATCTAGTTAATGCCACTGAATTGCACAATTAAAAATGGTTAAGATGGTAAATTTCATGTTAAGTTTTTTTACCAAAAACTTTACCAAAATGAGTTGACATTCACCGGAAGAACAAAGCTAGAAGTATATTTAAATGTGAGTATGTGCAAAATCATGAACATGTGAGACAGCGCCACACACGCATTCTTAGAAAAAGAACAAAAAGTGACCATACATGTGAGAGATGCATAAGCCAGACCAAACGCTGTCTCATATGCAATCTATGATTTAAAATGCCTTGATGCGGTGTTGAAATTTTATCTGATAGTGTGGAAACAATCTGATCAGAATATCAGAGTTTATAAATATTGGCATTCCAATACTGGCATTCCTCAGGGCTCCGCCGCCCAGGCCCTTCACTTCTCAATATGTGCACCCCAACTGTGTGCTCTCACCTGTCAGATGCAACAGCATCTGCACATGGATGTCACTCAAATAGATCGCTCCGCCTCCTGGGGCAGAATATCAAATTTCCCACTTAACAATTCTGCCGGAAGTCTCAAAGCACCTCAGAATTAGCATGTTTAAAACTGAACTGTCTCTCTTTCTCTCTACCTTCCCCCATCACTCCTCTAAATCTGTTTCTCACCTAAAAATGTTATCTAAATCGATTATGTATCATCAAATAAGGTATCCAAGCCAGAAACCTAGGAATCAGGGAGACACTGAGTTCCTGTACCCACTGCAATGATAGTAGGCACTCAATACACACTTCTTAAATGACTTGCAGAGCAACAGAGTGGATGGAGGCTGAAAAATGGGGAGGAGGTTAGCGCTAGAAGAAAGAATACCATTAACATAACCCAGAAGAGAAAAGAGCAGTCCCAAAACTTGGTGAGACTGAGAATTAAGTGGTAGTCACAGAGGTGACAGGACTCAGCTGATTCATAATAAAGGAAGGATATAAAGATAACTCCAGCTTTCTAGCCTGGACATTTATGTGGACGGTTTCTAGACTCCATTTTAAGGATTCTGATAAAATACTTCCAAAGAAAACAAGATTCTTTTTATCAACACACAACTACCCCCACTACACAAGATTGCATTTTTCATTATAAAAAATACTTTTCCTTACTTATTACTATTTTACCATTGATTATTTTTGTTTATTATTCTTTTCCTGTTCTGCATATAGCCCCTTTTGTACTCTTTGTCTCTGAAGACCCCAAGCCAAATGTTTCAGAAAATTATTTGAATCTGAACTCAAATAACATTGTACCATCCAAGTACAAAGTGGATCCACTGACCCCTTGATATGAGGTTCTGTATTCTCAGGGGTTGAGATGAAATACACCGAACAATCTGCACTCTTTCGGATTTTCCTGAGACTAAAAATATATATTGCACCATGAATTTGGGGGGTATATATGGAGCCATACTATAAGTAAAGCATTATATTAATTGTATAGAATAACAACATATATACTCTTTGACTGCAAGGAGTCAAATTGAAAAGAAAAATCAGCCATGCCCAAGTAGAACACCACAGAGCATAAAAGAGAACAAACATGATAAGCCATGAACTATGCAGACTATAATTCCTCTTGAGTTCAAAGAAGAAAAAATTAACTTGTGCTAGAAAGAAGAGACCATAATAAAGGATAGAATTTGAGTCATAGGCAATAAGCAAAGGCATCCAGGGTAAGGAACAGAATAAATCATCAATTAGAATTGGCAAGACATGTGAGAAAAATAATAAGATAATCAGCTTAACTAAATTTGGGTTGGAGAGAAATAGGAAATGAGATGGAAAAGCTAAGGTTAAGTTTTATTATGAAATGAGCTTAGACTAACTGTTGGCAATAGAAATCCATTTAGGTTCTTGAGCAGAAAGATAACACAATAAAAAAAAGATCATTGTGACAGTCTGATTAAAATGAATGTAAATAGGGAATCACAGAACAATTTAGTCTATCCAAAGTAAAACAGTCCACATAAAAATTAACCCAATAATAGAACTTTCCCAGTGTTCTTAGCTCCTGCTCATGTTCCCACGATGTGTCCATCTCATACCTAGCCACAGTGAAGTACAAATCTACCACCCCACGCCCCCGTGCTCTCCATCTGGTTGGAGAGAAATGGCACCACTGCAGCGCAAGCTTCATTAGCATATTCTCTAAATGTTAAGAATTGTGCTAAATTCCTAAATGAAACAACACTAAGGAAAACAAGGAAGATGAAGTCCAACATTCCCTTAGTTTTAAGTCTAGAAACGTGTCACTGTTTAAATGTGTACCTCCCACTTTTAAGGAGACCCAGAACACCCATGGATAAGGTCCTGAATTGATGCTGTCATTGGCAAAGTCAAAAGACTTGCCAAAAAAATAAACAAACAAAAATACAAGGCCTACTTATACAATAATAGTAAATGCAAATATATATATATAAGCATATTGCTTATAAGCATAAGCAAAATACTGATGCTAAGCTAAATAAACAAAAATTTCTCATTCTACATTTCTTTCCTTTCTATTCATTTATCACAACTGAAATAGCAACAGAATTTAGGCAAATCATCCTTCAATCAGGCAAAAGGAGGAGCCAAAAAAAAATTTTTGAACAAGTTTATATGTCTATCTCTTTTTAAAATGATGCTTTCCATTAAAGCTACCTTTTAATGATGCATCTCCTAAGTGCTGGAAAAACATTCAAAATAAATAAATTGCTTGGAGGCATCCCACAACTTCTCTAGAGCTCTTAAAATAACAAGTAGAAATTGAAATCATAAAATCCCTAAGAATAAATTATCTCTGAGGTCCTTTAATCCAACACCCTAAATGCTGTCTCAATACTTATAATTGCAAACAACTCATTACTTCTTTGAGATGTTCAGTTAAACTTCTAAAAATTTTATTTCATTATGAGCCAAAAGCTTTCCCAGATAATAGCGTTTTGAATGTGACATCCACAATCACGCACACTGCAGCCAGCAACCCCACTTCTGGGTATATATCAGAGGAGCTGGAGTTAGGATTCAGAGAGATCCACACTCTCATATGCATCGCAGCATTTTTCACAATAGCCAAGACATGGAAGCAACCTAAATGTTCATCAATGGATAAAGATAATGTGGTGGCCCTGACAGGTGGGACTTAGTTGATTAGGCATCATCCCACAAAGGGAGAGGTCACCGGTTCGATTCCCGGTCAGGGCACATGCCTGGGTACTGGGCTGGTTCCCAGTCTGGGCTCATGTGACAGGCAAACCAATCAATGTTTCTCTCACACATCCATGTTTTTCTCTCCCTCTCTTTCTCCCTCCCTTTCCTTGTCTCTAAAAATAAATAAATAAATATTTTAAAAGAGAAAGAAAATGTGGTACGTACATACAAGGGAATATTATTCAGCCTTAAAAAAGAAGGAACTCCCATGGGAAGATTAACCCTCACTTAATGCCTGCCTCTCTCCCCTGTTTGCTTGGGTAGCAAGATACAGTGGGAAGACCTCTGGAAGAGAAAGATAAGCAAATCAATGTCTGAGGGTTTTTTTTTTTTTTTAACTTCCTGAATGACCTGCTTTAGTGTCTTCTTGTAAGGTGAGGAGGATAATCTAGAAGGTATCATAAGGTATTCTCCCATTCAACCTTATACTCTACATTAAATAATTATATCAATACTGTAACTTAACCATTATTTACTGTAGAATCACAGCATTAAGCGGGGGAAAGAAAAAACAAATCATGTGTTAGAAGAGGAGAAAAGACGTTTAAAAAGAAAAAAACTAAACGGGTTTGAAGAATGGAATCAAGAAATTCTAAACATAAAACACAAAAAGTTCAGGCAATCCCACGTACAAACAAAGGCTCCACGGCCAGCGCGGTGAAAAGAACTCCAAGAGAGGGCGCCTCACCTGATGTTCAGCAGCTTCAGCGCGTTCAGCAGCACCCCTCTCTTCACGTCGTAGTCTATCTTCTGGTCGGTTCCAAAGCTCGGCGCTCGGTTGATCTAGAATCATCAAGGAAAACATGAGGGTAGCCAAATGCGGGCAGGCTAATAACGATTCAATACATGCATGTTCATCTTTTTTTATACTGTACTGATTATGCAATTACAGTTGTGCCAAATTTCCCCCCTTTGTCCTCCTCCACCCAGCACCCCTCATCCCCTCTGGCAATCCCCCGTCTTAGTTCATGTCCACGGGTCATGCATGTAAGTTCTTTGGCTTCTCCATTTCCTATACTGTTCTTAACATCCTCCTGTCTATTCTGAACCTACAATTTGTACTTCTTAATCCCTGCACCTTTTCCCTATTGTCCCCCTTCTACCTCCCAACTGATAACCTTCCAAATGATCTCTGTATCTATGATTTTGTTCCTGTCCTGCTAGTTTGTTCAGTTTGTTTTTTTTATATCAATTTGTGATAACTGTGAATTTATTGCCACTAAATTCATAAGTTTTGATCTTCTTTTTCTTAAATAAGTCCCTTTAATACTTCCTCTAATAATGACTTGGTGATGATGAACTCTCTTACCTTTAACTTCTCTGGGAAGCACTTTATATGCCCTTCCATTCTAAATGACAGCTTTCCTGGACAGAGTAATCTAGGTTGTAGGTCCTTGCTTTTCATCACTTTTGAATACTACTTGCCAGTCCCTTCTAGCCTGCAAAGTTTCTTTTGAGAAATCAGCTGATAATCTTATGGGCACTCCTTTGAAGGTAATCTCTGCTTTTCTCTTGCTGCTTTTAAGATTCTCTCTTTATCTTTAACCTTTGGCATTTTAATTATGATGTGGTTGGTGTGATCCTCTTTGTGTCCATCTTGTTTGGGACTCTCTGTGCTTCGTGGGCTTGTATGTCTATTTCCTTCACCAAATGAGGTAAGTCTTTCATTATTTTTTCAAATAAGTTTTCAATTTCTTGCTCTTTCTCTTCTCCTTTCAGCACCCCTATGATTTAAATGTTGAATGCCTGAAGTTGTCCCAGAGACACCTTAGCCTATCCTCATTTTTTAAATACTTTTTTCTTCTTGCTGTTCTGATTGAATGTTTTTTTTTTCTTCCTTCCATTCCAAATCATTGATTTGATTCTCAACTTCATCCACTCCTCTTTTGATTCCCTGTACTTTTTTCTTTATTTCACTCAGTGTAACTTTCATTTCTGCCTAGGTCTTTTTTATGTTGTTGAAGTACCCAATGAGTTTCTTGAGCATCCTGATAACCTGTGTTTTGAAATCTGCATCTGACAGATGGCTTATCTCCATTCTGTTTAGTTCTTTTTCTGGAGTTTTGTTCTGTTCTTTCATTTGGGCCATGTTTCTTTGTCTCCTCATTTTGGCAGCCTTCCTCTGTGTGTTTCTATGTATTAGATAGAGCTGCTTTGACTCCCTGTCTTAGTAGTGTGGCCTATTGTAGAAACACACACCAGTAAGTGAGATGGCGCAGAGCCTTAGGTCATCACCAGGGTGGCACAACCCATGTGAACCAGGGTGATGGAGTCTCAGATATGGTGTCTCTACTCTATGGCTCTGTGTGGGGGAGGGCTCAGAAAAGGGACTGTGGCCGCTGCCTGGCCTCTGGGCTTTTGTCCAGGAAGAAGCTGTTCCCTGACACTCACCTTGATGACAGACACTTCAGTTTTTCCCCATATGCCGCTGGTGCCTTTCCAGCTGCTGCCCCAGTGCTGGAGCCCAGAGGGACTGAGTCTGCATAATTCCTAACTCCATTTCAGACCCTTTAGGAAGACACCTGAGAATCCCACAGTTCTTTCTTCTGCCCCAAACCCCATTGGTTGTCACAGCCAGAAGTTATAGGGACTTATCTTCCTGGCACTGGAACCCTGCACTGGGTAATCAGGTGTGTGGCTGGGATCCCTCCTGAGGTATCCCTCCCAATTTGCATCCACCACATGTAAGCATGGGACTGCTCATTCTACATCTCTGCATCTCTGTATCTCTACTCCTCCCATCGTCAGGATGAATGTGGCTTCTTTAATTCCTTGGTTGTAGGATTTCCATACAGCTTGATTTTCTGATGATTCTGGGTGAAAGTTGTTTTGTATTTTAGTTGTAATTTTTGCTATGGTTGTGCAAGGAGGTGAGCTGTGTTCACCTATGCCTCCATCTTGACCAAAAGTCTGAGACCATATTTGTTAACCTAATGTGGGATCCCCAACCAGCAAAAGGATTCTACAGTTAATCTCAAAGCTCTACATGGTAGATGGCCTGGTTACTATTGCTATGCCTCCCTTCACCATCACCCTACATCAGGCTGCTGCAGGGAACTGACTGTTATCACAGCCGCCTTCCCCCCGCTGCCTTGGCTCCAGATCTTCAGTTAGCAAACCTGCCCTCTCCCGCCTCTCCTCTCTCCAACACATTCACCCACGCCCTCTAAGTTTTAAGTGTAGAGAAGTTAAAGCAACACATCCTGTATAATAAAAATAGTGTAACAAAAATAATCTGCATGTTACCAATACAGTAATAATTATATGTATGCATGCATTTAACATATAGAAATATCAGTGCCCTCTTTTCACTGCCTCAGTCTTCTGGATAAATTCATCTGTTGCTGCCTGAAAAAAACAAAGTTTGTTTCTTTTACCTGGATCAAACAGGATTCATCAATTTTCATTTCCAAAGGCACTGACTATATATATTATTCAGGAGATACCACCAAGGGCAGCTGCAGACTAAACTCTATGAGCTTTTCTAACTGTATAAGGACTCCTGGAAATAAATGAGCCATTTGTGGTTGCTCTACATCATTTCCGACATCATTGCCAGGATTTCATTAAGACAAAAATAAAAAGTAATTCTATGTACCCAGAAATCCTTTAGACAATATACTACCACTTCAAGAGCTGGAGTTTTGTTTTAGTCTTTGTTGTTGTTGAGTTTTCTTGTTGTTGTTATGCAAATGTAACTGGAATAGCAAGCGTTTAAGGAAATTCTTTACTTAAGTCGGTTGGTTAGAACACTGCTCAGTTCAGCAACTCAGTGTCATGGCCACCAGGTAACTACACAAGTTATCTAAAAACATACATGCTACTGGTCATAGAAGAGGGTGCTCTTCCACAAATCCGTCACAAGAGATAAGATAACTGAGGGCATGCATTTTACAACTGGCAGCTGAAAGAAATACCACATTGGACTTAAGAAATCATCCAGGAACACAAATGCCTCTAATTAGGAATGTGGCCCAGGATCACCGCCGAAAAATTAGTACTAAACAGAAGTTAAACAAACAACAAAAAGATCACCTGTAATCTGACTACCTAGTGTATTGTTAACCATCTAATAAAAGGTATTTCAGATCTTTGCTATGCATACATACTTATAACATTCATTTTACCTTCGCATACATGTCTATGTTATCTCTACTGATCTTACAATCCAAGTTTCTCTCTTAACAATGTTTCATGAAAGTCTTTCATGCCATCATTTTGATGGGCACATGATAGTCTTTTTATAGAGATATGCCAAACTGTATTTTTATAGAGACACGCCACACTGAATTATTCCTTTGCCAATTTCTGATTTAGAAAGTGATTAACATATTCCTGTCTGCGTGCTCTGCTCTTCAGGGAAGGGAGTAGCTTGATAATTGCAAGAACATCCATTTATTCCAGGTAAATTTGAAAAAGGGAGTTTAATAATGTGCTGCTTCAAAAGCTCTAAGTATTATCTCTTACAAGTGCAGAGGAAGGGTAATGTATTTTAAATGAAAAAAGTTTCAACCATTCCATAGTGGCTCAAATCTCTGGGACTCGCAATACAATTAATGGTAGCTCTGCTAACACATGTAACAGGATTATAAAATAAACCAGACATTTAGGAACTGATAATTAAGTGGCTCAGTGGAACGTTATGGACCTGTATAGAGTTCCTGAGGTGTTCATTATAAAACCGCAGTCTGCAGTTCTGGCAGGCATACCCCTCGCCCTGGATGGTAATGACATTTGGTACCACACCATCTCAGACCCCTGTCTGTGTGCTGCAAGTTCTCCCCCTGCTATCACATGAAAGAAATTGGACTATGAAGAAATATACCCGATTATAGTAACATGTGAGAAGGTAGAAAAACTTTTTTCAATTAAAATTTTCGATTTTTTAAAAGTTTTATGAGAGAGGTAGAGAAAAAATAAAAGAACCACAAATGGCTGACAGAAGAAACTCTGAAAATTAAGGTTCCATACAGCCAAAATTTTGCTCTGTAATGTTGATTGCTTCTTTAATTCACACTGCCTACCCCACTTCTAAAACAGACAAACCCTAGCAGATGTTACAGTCTTAAAACTCAGCAGCCTGTAAATACATGCAAAAAATGAAAACTGTTAGAAAGCAAATTAAATTAATAAATGTTATTTATTAACTTTAAATCATTGCTGTATTATCAAAATAAGCACAATCATTTCATGCACATAAAAAGTACCCACAATAGAGTCTGTGCCCCTAAATTAGTGCTCTTCCTCCCGCCCTGTAACCTCCCCCCACTCCACCCCCGGTTCTCCAGGCCCCAAGCCCCCTAGCCCACTTTCCGAAGCCTTAAACACCATGCTTAGTTGTTGCCGCCTCCGTAAAGATTGCTCTAACTCTTACATACACACAACGAAAACCAGTCACTGCACTGTTTGTGCTGGTACCCTGTTCCTTGCTCGTACCTGCAACTCTTACCATAAAACACAAAATCCAGCTCCCCAAAAGACCAGCACATATTTTGTCTTATTCTTCTTGTATTCCCATGACCTGGCACAATCACTTATTGAAATTAATTCAAGGATACTTTAGCCCGGGCTGGGTGGTTCACTTGGTTGGAATGTTGTCGCATACACCAAAAGGCTGCAGGTTCAATTCCCCTTTGGTGCGTGTATGGGAAGCAATCTCCCCCCCACCTCTCTCTCTCTCCACCCCCCCACTCCCCACCCTTCCTCCCCCCACCCCTTCTCTCTAAATCAATAAAAAATCATATATTTGGGTGAGGATTTCAAAAGAGTGTTTTTAATAAAGTGTTCATAATTTTAAAAGGTCAACTTTTAATCATTTATTTTCAAAATATTTACAGCTCTGGCCCGGTAGTTCAGTTGGTTAGAGCAGCATCAGATAGGCCAAGGTTGCGAGTTTGATCTCTGGTCAGGGCACATACAAGAAGCAATCAATCAATACAACAAATCAATCTCTCTATGTCTCTCTCTCCCCCATCACCCTCTCTAAAAATCAGTAAACATGTCATCTTTAGGTGAGGATTAATTTTTAAAAAATTCAAATTGCTAAAGAAAGGATACTTAAAGTATTAGAAGTATATTCATACTCTACCCAGTTTCCATGTTTATCCCTAAAAGTGTTTTCTATGCTCAAAAATTTCTGCAATTTACCACTAGAAATCATAACTGGCAATTATTCCAGTGAACGAAGTTATCACATTCTCAGAAGCACCTTCTATCTCACTCCACTGGATGGCGCCAAAAGGTTTTTAACAACATAGAACTGCAACAATAGCAGCTGGGAAAAAATACAAAGCAGCAAGATAGATCTACAAAAATTTCTTTTCACTGTTTTAATATAATAAATGTTCATTAACCACAGCTGTTGGCTACTGTGTATCTTTAATGGTTCTGATTAATCCAGAAATGATGAAAAAATGACTAGAAAATGAAAATATGTTTATGCAAACAATGCTATTTGGCCATTGGTTATCGTGGAATTTTTTAATGGTTCTTAGAGATGTGGAAATGATGAAGGAGAGAATAAAGTATGAAGAAACATTAATGCAAACAATGGTATTTTGAGGCTTTAAAATGAAACCAGAGGTCAACCATTCAGTCAATTCTGATTTACCAAGCTAAAGCTCCAGTTAGGCCACTGCTTTTAAAAATTTCTATAAAGTCACATTCCCCACTATCCTTTTAGTTCCACCTCACGCATGCGCCTTCACTTCTTCCCCACCCCATCAAGCATACAAGACAAGCAGCAGGGGTAGAAAAAAATACTGCTGAGAACAGGAAAGGATGACTGCAGACAACACAATAAACCTAAGGAAGACAGTGTCGGGCATGAGTGAAGAGAAGGGCCCCCAAGTGCAGCCAAGTGCTTTGCTACCTGATGGAGGAAGCTAAAGGGTAAGCAAAGTGCCTCCCATTTGTCTGATTTCCAGGATCCCAGCAGGAGGAAAATTTGAACACCTGACAGAACTGTACTTGATTGGAAATATACACATTATTTCCTCATAGTAGATTAAAAACCCACACAAAACCACTGACCCCCATATTGAAAGTGTTCTTTCCTAAAAATAGATTCTGAATGTTTTGATCTCAACTATTACTCATTCAATTTGCTTTTGCAAAACTTGGTATTAAAGATGTAACTGCCAACTTCTAAATCATTAACAAAAATAAGCGATAATCAACTTAGGGTGAAAGGTAATTACTGATTATATCTTCTATAGCAATATGTTCCTTAAAAATATAACTAATCTAGTAAACACTAAGTGTTTAGATATATGCTACTGTCCTGATAAAGTTTCCTAAACACGGTATTTCATGGCCATGAACTCTACAACCCCAGATGAGGGTACTACTGAGTGGGGTACCATTGGACCACATGACTTCTAAGGTGTTTTCTGGGCACATTCTGAACATGAGAATGGAAGAAAAGGTACCAAAATCTTAAAAAGAGATCATTCTTATTTTTTCCTTTATATTATTCTATATTTTGCACGTGTTAAGTGACCTCTTACAAGTAAAAGGAAAATAATGATGACTCTGCCCACACCAGGACTAGCAGCAAACCCAAAGGCACACGGTGGACAGGCTGGGCACAAGGGGGGCCCCCAGCACATGACATGGGCACAGGGGAGACGTCATGCCACTGGGGTGCTGGGTAGTAAGTGCTGATGAATGAGCCCAGGGGAGCCACTCCCCTGGAGAGTGGGAAGGCCAGGCACCGGTACGGAGAGAGGAAGGACAACACCCACAGGTCATGAGGTGGCAGAAGCCATGAGGCTGAGAATATATTGGAGAAAGCAGATTAAAAGCAGACCCGCACATAAATTCAAAATTCCTGGCCTAGAAATGCAATACTAATCTGGGAAAAGTAATATCAAACACACATTGATCCTTTCTTAGATCTGTTCTACCCCATGAATTTTCATTCTCTTCCTCCCACATACTGCATTCAAGCCTCCTTCTGCTCAGTTCATGAGGCAACTGTGCCAAACACACATTTTAAAAACATTTGTTTTAATACACAAGAACAGTGGTAACATCTCTTTCTTCTTAAAAAAAAAAAAAAAGTCTTACCTCCAGAAGCCACGGCTTTAGTTTTCTGTCCAACAAAATATCAAATCCCAGGACCTCGAAGCAGACGCTCTCACTTCCCGGAGGCTGACCGGGCCGGCACATCCGATATGCGTGCAGGACATGAGGTTCTGCCACAATCAGGGTCTTAACAACCAACTCCTGCAAGTGTAGATTGTTTTTAAAAGGTGAAAATGCCTTCCTTCTTTCTCATTTACACAGGTGGCAATAAGGCCTGGACTTACAGACTGGCCCTATGGCACCGACCCCTACCACCGCTCCGACTTCAGCTCACCCAGCTCTTCCCCTTCCAGGCAAGCTCCAGCCATGCTTGTCTTCTCTGGGCTCCTTGTCCTGACAGTCCCCTCGTCCTGGAACACTCTCCTGCTGATATTCCCCTCCCTGACCTTGAAGTCAAAAAGTGCCACCCACCACCCTTTACCATGTGACTACACAGCATGTGAAAAAGAACCAGCTGGCCTTTTTCTTGTTTTGTTGGAGCAGAGTCCTTGTTTGTCTTATTCAATCCCACTCCCAGTGCCTACAATAGTGCCTCGCACTCAGCAGGTGCTCAAAAATGTTTGTGAACCAGTAAGTAAACTCTTTCACAAAGGACATTATAGAACCTCTGCTTAGACAAAGGTTGAAAAGAGCTAGGACAGAATCTAGGAGAGCTGGGTTTCTTTGTGCAGTGATGATTTAACAGTTCGCAAAGTTTATGTGAGATGAAAGCACTGCCAATGCACAAACTGATGTGGCCCCCAGCGAAAACGAGTTTGATACCCCTGCCCTCTGGCTTCCATGTGGAGACTACTTCATTCTTTTTTCTTGTCTTATATCTAAGAACTTCGGATTTACATTGTTTACATTCCATGAAAAAATAAGGAGTAAAAAACATCAACCAACAAATAATCAGCAAAAAGATAAATATATTGATGCCGATTTTTCTCTCTGATTTTCTCAAGAGACCAAGTTCAACTACCTCTGAACTTTCATGTCCATTTTCCATGATTTATTTAAATGATATATTATTTGTTTCCAAAGGAAAGTCAAATCAAATTATATAGCCCTACTCATATTGTATTTTCAACAGACACAAACTTCTAACTTTGAAGATGATTTCATACTTCTGCTGGGATTAATAAAGGGTCTGTTTCACCAAGGTTATCTTCTCTAGCTTTCCCTTTCTTCTCTTTACCATTTGGGATTTCATCCACTGCTGTTGCTTTAAATATGAATTGCACAACAAACATACACTTCTGACTGACTGCTGGATCTCTCTACCTGAGACAGCATTTCAAGTTCAACATATCTAAAGTAAAACTCATCACCCGAGCCTCATGGACTTTTCAAAACTTCGTTCATAAGTCAATGCCTCCAAGAAGTCCCACCCAACGCTACTGTAAGTGGTCCTCCTTTACATCCCCACAGAGCCCAATGCAAGCCTCTGCCATTGTACTTGCTACACTGCATTTCAATCACAATTTCTGAGGTGGTTTTTCCTGTCAAACTCTAATTTTTTTTAGTATCTTATAAATCTTCAAATTATTAGCCAGAGACAGGCTTATATTATGAGTTCAACAAATATTTACTGAATAAATGAACAAATAAATAAATATTTTTCCTCCTCGTTTGCAAAACTAAGCTCCACATCTTCTCAAAAATAAATCCCCTCCTACTCTATTTCAGATAATGCTACACCCAATTGCCTGATAATACTTAAAACTGTAGAAGAACCTCTGAACACCTGCCCCATTCTGAACTCAATTAATCTCAATGTTTACTTCACTGTGTTCAATTTAAACCATTCTTTTCACTTAAACTACTCCCAAGTGCCTCTTCTACCTACTCTTGCTCTTCACTCTAACCCATCCTACGCTCTTTTTCAGATTTGTCTTTTGAACTCATAGTCCTTGGCCTTATTATTCGCCTCCTTTAAAAACTGGAAGTTAGGCTTTGATTTTCAGATCTAAAATGTGGCCTCTATGTATCTTTTCAGCCACAGATGCCCGTGCATCTCCCACAAATCCCGAACATGCAGCCTGGACCACTCACTCACCACTACCCTCACATCTCCGTGTCCTTACTTGGGCTTTCGCCTCCAGCTAGAAGTCCCTCTTTCCCGTCCCTAGCAGTGAAAATACTACTTATCCATCAAGGTCCATCACAAATTCTGTCTCCTTCATGAAAACACACTTTATCAGTCCAATCTAAGGTAACCTGCTCTTTATTTAGAATGCTTTGTGATCTTAAGATAATCCAAGGAAAGACAGTTATAATTGTGGAATGGTAAATTCTTACTGAAATGTCACTCCAAAACTTAGTGACATCATATTGGTTTGCTCGCAGGAATTCTGTGAACCATTTGATGGAGCGTTTGCTGCCTTTGTTTTCGGTTTCGTCCCTTTCAAAGCGCTCGTTGTGCTTGTTCACGGAGTAGTTGGTGAGGTGCATGTACAACTGGGTCTGCAACGAGGAAGAACCGACGTTATCGCCTGTGAGACTCTAGAACACGAGATGTCACAGAAAAGAAAGCATCTAAAGGTGAAAGATGATTTTAAAATTTAAAATATACAGACTGACAATTCCATGATTACTTAGATAATTTCCACATTAAACGGAATGGCACATTTCTCTTAAAAAGACTGTGAATGTAGTCATCTATACCTACCATAAAAAGTATTAAAATAATAAGAATATATAAAGTAATTAAATAAAAATGTGAAACTATACATTGCTAAGAAAAATGTTTTTTTGTTCTTTTTAAAAATATTTTATTGTTGTTCAATTTCAGTTGTCTGCATTTTCTCCCCATCACTTCTCCCCCCACCCCAGCCAAACCCACCTCCCAGCCTTGTTTCCATTCTCCCCACCAATTCTGTCCTTGTGTCCCTCATAGTAGTTCCTGAAAACCCTTCCCCCTATTACCTCCCCTCTGGTTACTGTCAAATTGCTTTTCATTTCTATGTCTCTGCTTATATTCTGCTTGCTTTTTTCCTTTGTTGGTTATGTTCCAGTTAAAGGTGAGATCATATGGTATTTGTCCCTCACCGCCTGACTTATTTCACTTAGCATGATGCTCTGCAGTTCCAGCCATGCTGTCGCAAAGGTTAAGAGCGCCTTCTTTCTCTCTGCTGCACAGTATTCTGTTTGTTTTTGTTTTTAATGTTTTTGGTCACTTAGAGTTTTCCCCCAAATTTGTTTGGGAAAGAAATTTTCTGAGAGAACATTCTATGTCTTTTCAAAGACAAATAACAAATGAAAGCTCAAGTAAGCAGCATGAACCAAGAGGGCGGACCACCAAGCACAGCCTGTGCCTTCCCACGCTGCCCGGAAGCCCCCTTAACTCATCACAAGGCGGAGTGCACGTAGAGTCAGCAGACAACGCTGCACACCACGCAACACCGCACAGAATCCAACTGATTATTGCTGCATTTGTCGTGCTTCATGTCTCAGTCTCTTCGTACCCTATGTTTGCTGACACTGCCTCTCAAACCAGAAAAGGATTCCAAAATTTAAAACTTCTCATAACTGTCCGTTAATACACACCTAGTGGCTCCTTAATGATCTTGCATAAGCATTCATCAAATCTGTAAATCCTACCTTCATGACCCTACTCCTAGAGATTACTTTAGATAGCAATGTTGCATCACAATGAATATATGCTTCATGCACATGATTATTATTTTGGTTTGTTAATGACCAAGTATACTTACATCAAAAGTTTTCACTGTCATTACTTAGGGCTACAGTCTTAAAATCTTAGAAGCAGATATGCGGAATTCCTCAACCCATGTGCCCACCACTGTTAAGAATTTATTTTTTATTCATTGAACAGTATTTAAGGAGCCCCTACTACAGCAGAAATTTGTATTGTGCACTGTGGATACAAAGATGAATAAGACAGACATAGCCCCACCCTCATGAAACTTAGAAAAAGCTTTCGATTAAGTTACATTTAAAAGAAAGAACATAAACCTTATGCTAGTCTAATTTTAAGTACCTGATTTTTTTTAAATCAAAATATTTCCTACTTTCCAAAATATAATTTTTTCATTAAAAAAAAGTTGGATTATATCCTAAGAACCCTGAAACACCAATCCAAAAGAACCTATGCACCCCAATGTTCATAGCAGCACAATTTACAATAGCCAAGTGTTGGAAGCAACCCAGGTGCCCATCAGTAAATGAATGGATCAAGAAACTGTGGTACATTTACACAATGGAATTCTATGCAGCAGAAACAAAGAAGTAGCTCCTACCCCTCGCAACAGCACGGATGGAGCTGGAGAGCATTATGCTAAGCAAAATAAGCCAGGCGGTGAAAGACAAATACCATATGATCTCACCTTTAACAGGAACCTAATCAGCAAAACAAACAAGCATAATATAACCAAAGACAAATTGACAACAGGCTGACAGTAACCAGAGGGGAGAGGGGAGGGAATTTCAGGGGAAGGGTTTGGGGCAACAAGTATGAAAGACACAGGGACAAAAGCTGGGGGGTGGGGGGTGGAAATGGGAGGGAGGTGGGGAGGGCTGGGGCGGTGGGCTGGGATGGGAGTAAAAGACAGAAAACTGTACAAGAACAATTAAAATTTTAAAAAAGGTTGGAAACTAATTTTTTGAGGAGCTCATTTGGCAGGAATTTCTTAAAATAAATAATAACAGTAATAGAAAGTCTAGCTATCTTAGCAAAAAAACTGAATAAGAGAAAGTACTTTGCATTTTCTTAAACATTATCCTTGTAAGTAGGTATGGAACTTTCACGGTTCCCCATCTGTCGTGACAGAAATCGCCTTCTAAACAGTCCACTGCCAGTTGGATGTTTGCCTTAATGAGAGGTGACGGCAGCTGTGAAAATGGAGGGAAAAATACGCAGCACTCTGCCATCCAAAACAGTAAGAGCATTTTTTCTAGACTTTTTAAACTTACCTTTTACATAAGGTAAGTGATCTTGCTATCTAAATAAAATTTCACATGTCAGTTTTTTATTTTTTTATATCTTAATCTAGAAATTTTATTGATATACAAGTATCAGGAACACTGATGTTCATAATTTTTTCCCACATGAAAAACCAAAGCCAGGATATTAACTGATTCAAGATTGCATGGCAAAGTGAAAGCTAGAAGCCACATTTCCTGACTGCCGATCTTTCATTACTATTTCCAAACCCAGTGTCCTTGAGCAAATCATACACATATAACTTAAAACACTGGAATAAATCACCTTATTACCTAAGAGAGCTTCCAAGTCTTAATCTTTCTTATCTCTTCTCTCCTTCATTCTTCTCAAAACCTTATTATCTGTTTACATGTATGTAATCCATTCTTATCCACTCCAATTACTTAATTATAATCAATGAGCTGACAAGTACCAAATACGCTTGTAGCTCAGCTGTCTCATCTGAACTTCAGACCTGAAGTGTATATCCAAATGCTTACAGTACAGACCACTTAGAAGTCACACAGGCATATCAAACCAAACACATCTGCTTTCTGCAAAACCTTCAATAAATCCTGTATTCCCTATCACCCTGAAAACATCCCAACCACACAACTGCCCATGCCAATAATCTTCCGTTTTATCCTTAATTTCTCTCCCTTTCCCTCACTCTACAAATCTAACCTGTGAGTATATTATATCAATGTTATCCATGCTATCATAAATATATCTTAAATCCATGGAATTATTCTTAGGTCAGCCCTATTACTATTACTTTAAATCAAGTCATCTTTCTTCTCATATATGGTTAGTAATTAGCATACACCTTCTTTAAAATAATACACCTTCTTGTCTCCCTTACTCTAGTTTCTCCCATCCACTCACCTCCATCTCATATTCCCCTTGCCATAGACCCGGTGACTTTTTTAAGACACAAATCTCATTCCTCTTTCCCTTCTTTAAAATCTCTGTGTTTCCCTTCTTCTGAGGTTAAACTTCAAAATGCTAGACATGACCTACAAGCACTGAAAGATCTGGCCTCCAGGACTCTCCATCCTCATTTAAGAATACCCATCCCATCTTGGTCTGTACTTCGGCCGTCCTGAATGTGTCTGCTTCTCTAGACGCACCGTGCTCTCCTTCACCCCTGGGCCGTTCTGCCTAGAGCTGTGCCCACTCCCAACCTGGCTAACCTCTCCTCATTCAGGTTACACTTCACAAACTCATCTCTAACCATCTTCATCCAGGATAAACGCCCCTGCTACGCACTGCCACGGCACCCCCCAGTCTCTTAGACCATTTACACTTAACCACGGATATTATAATTGCTCATTTTATTTTCTCCCTTCCCACCAGACTGTTTCTTCTGTGAGGGCAATACTAATCTTTCGTGGTCACTGTTTTTCCAAAACCAGCACAATGGCTAGAACACAGTACAGTTCAAACATTACTTGGTGATTGGCTATATCCACACCTATGACCCTTAAAGAGATGATTGTTTCTTTCATCTTCCTACCCTGTGAAAACTGTGATAGTTCCCTTATAATTCCTTTGCCAGGGAAAATGTTGTCAATATTTTTCAGTTTGCACACAGTAATATTTATGATGAGTCATCAGTTAATTTTGCAAATATCAACTCTTAATAGAGTTAATTATGTATATAATATTGAAGGAAAACAATAACCAGGCCTTTGACAAACGGGAAGACAATAATTAGGGTATTTGTAATAATTGCTATAATCAGTAAATCTAAAAATAGGGTCAGAAGTTACTAAACTTTTAGTTAATAACAAATCAAAAAATATAGAAAATTACAGATTATCTTCCATAAAGTATAAATTATAGTTTATGACTTCATAATAAAATACGATAATAAATTATAGTTTGATCATCATAAACTATAAATGACAGTTATGACTTTCATCGCTACCTTATGGTTGCACGAAGGAAACCTTAATGGAAAAGTATCTACAAAAGCTCCCTTTAATATACTTAAAAATCACACTGAAACAGAAAATTTATATCTCTACTTTACATTTTGTCAACGTAAATTTACAATCTTCTCTTTCGTTCCAACAAAAATAAATAACTCTACTCTCTGATAACTTTTGCTTTCCATTTCATATACTTCCTCCCACACTCTGTATGTTGAAATCGCACCTTTTATACAAAGGTGTAAACACTGCTACATACCGCCGCCTCCATGAGGAGGTGAACACAAGCGCATGATAATTGAGTGTATTATGGGTCACTATCCATATTGTACTCAACTCCGTAGCACTTTATTTTTTTAATTACATTTCTATAAGAATCATTTCTATCCAGGACCACTGCACACACATACATGCTTTGAAATCCATCCATGGGCTCACCGTATGGAGGGGGGTGACTCTTCCTGACTAGCCTCACTGAAGCATACACTGTTTTTTTTTTCTAATTTACACAAAGCTGTCTATAATTAGAATTACTCCTGTTTGTGTAACAATTCTTCTCAACTAGCAACTTTCAACCTTTTTCATCTCATGGCACACATAAACTAATTACTAAAATCCTGCAGCATGCCAAAAAATGTATTGTTACAATCCATCAAAAAAATAGGTATAATTTTTATTCATTCCCACCAGAAGGCTACTGCTGTTGTCATTTTTGCTGTTTAACAATTTAAGAGAAAAGAGGTCAGGGATTGCACGTCTTAAAAATTCTTGCAGCACAGCTGTCGCAAGTCACTGCTCCAGACTATAAAAACTTGAGAGGAAGCACTTCCATTCATATAACTGTAAGACACAATGGAGTGGGTGCTTTAAAGAGTACATGTTGCCCTGGCTGGTGTAGCTCAGTGGGTTGAGTGTGGGCTGCGAACCAAAGGGTCGCTGGTTCAATTCCCAGTCAGGGCACATGCCTAGGTTGTGGGCCAGATCCCCAGTGGGGGGCCCATGAGAGGCAACCACACATTGATATTTTTCTCCCTCTCTTTCTCCTTCCCTTCCCTGTCTCTAAAGGTAAATAAATAAAATCCTTTTTTAAAAAAGTATATGTTGAATATATGAGTAAAATCATACACTCTGTCTGGTATCACTTACCAAATTGGACTCATTGGGTGGGATGTACTTCTCTGTTCCCATGCGCACAAGTCCGTCGTGGTACAGAAATATTTTTAGTGGATCACATGACGTTACCAGAATATAAATTCGTAAATCAAACTTGTAACCTTCCATTAGGAAAGGCTTGTCAATGTACTCTTGAACAATCAGATGATCCTGAGACGGCAGTTTGTCACCATTTCTTATCAAAGAAATCCTAAGTTTAAAGAAAAAAATCAGAACAATGTGATATGGAGTCAAGATGTTTACAAAGTTAACAGATAATACTGAAGAGGAAAATGGCGGAGAAGGTAACTGCAAATTCTGTCCCTTCACAAAAAGCAGTGACCACTAAAAACAAAAAATTATCAGAATCAACTTTTCTGGAATCCTGAAAACTAAAAGGTGATAAAAGACTGTAACAACAACTGAATCTATGGAAAACAGCTTTCTGGTGGCTTAACTCACTCTGTTACCACCCCAACCCCAGCTCTCCAGTTCAGCGGTGGCCTTGAACAAGAAACCATGTTTCCAGTACAGGAACTGGCTCTATGGGGAGCAGGCTAGACTCCTTCTTACACTTGTCCTTTTTTCCAGACCTGTGTGGTGGCTCTTCTGTAGGACCTCTAAGGACTTGCTTTTACCTTGCCTAACTGGGAGTCTCTCAGGGCTGAGGCAGCTTGGGGAGGCAATTATGGAGAGTACCTAAAAGACAAATGTATTAGTCCCTGCTCTCTAGGACAACGAAATGACCATCGGGGAAAACAACAGATCAACTATAAAGATTGGGAGAAAAGTTTGAGGAATGAGAGTCTTTGGGGAATAGGGCTTTGAAAAGTTCTGACCTATTTCTAGGAATCCAAAAGGCCATGTGCATGCTTAAGGCCGGTGCACGCTCAGAAAAGACCTGGAAGGCCCGAAGCTCTTACCTCTGCCTAACCATCAGGCTTTCCACTAGTAGGAAGTGGAGGCTAATGCAGAGCTGAAAATTGCCTGGTTGAGTACGGAAGGCATGCTCCAATACTAACATGCACACAGTCCATCTGAAAAGACTGGGCAATTTGTATTAAGGGGTAGGTTCAAAGTGTTTAAGAAAATCTCTATTCAATTAGTAGCTGACCACTGACCTGACGGAACAGGAACTTCAGTGGCCATGTACAACAAAGAATGCAAACTTTACAAAATTATTTCAGAAAGCTACTAAACAAATAAACAACAACTATAATCTTGAACAGTGACAAAAAATACCCTACAGAGGGCAAAGAAGCTGATTTCCAGGTTTGCTACATTATAATATTCAAGATATCCAGTTTTCAACAAAAAAAATATGAGTCATGCAAAGAAAAAAGAAAGTATGACCCCTAAACAGGAAAGTTATCAATTAATAGAAACAGTTCATAAGGAAACCCAGACAATGGTTTTACTGAACAATCAACTATTTAAACATACTATTTTAAATCTGTTCAAAGCTAAAGGAAACCATGAGAATGTTACATCACCAAATTGAGAACATCAATAGAAATAGAAATTATTTTTTAGAGGGTGGGAGAGAATCCAAACAGAAATTCTGAAATTGAAAAGTACAATAAGAAAACAACAATTTCATTAGGGGGCTAAAAAGATCTAGGAAGGCAGAAAAAGAAACAAAATTTGAAGATAGTCAATCAAGATTAACTAGTCTGAGGAACAAAAAGGAAAATGAACAGAGTTTAAGAGCTCTGTGGAATACCATCAAGAATACTAACATACACATAATGGAGTCTCAAACAAACAAGAGAGGGAGAGCTGGGCAGGAAGAATATTTGAAGAATTAATGGCTGAAGACTTCCCAATTCATAAAAACATAATAGCCTACACATCCAAGAAGCTCAGTGAACTCTTAAAATAAACTGAAAGAGATCCACACTGAGACATAGAATCAAACTATCAAAAGCCAAGGCAAAGGGTCTTGAAAGTAGCAAGATTAAAGCTATTTATCATGTCCCGGGAATCCTCAATAAGACAAACAACTGATATCACAACAGAAACAATATAGGCTAAAGACAATAAAACAGCATATTCAGAGAGTAACAGAAAAAGAAAAAAAAAGAACTATTAACCAAGAATTCTACACCTGGCAAAACTATTTAAAATTAAAGAACAAATTAAGACATTGCCAGATATACAACAGCTGAGACAGTTGGCTGCTATAACACCTGGCCTATAGGAGCCATTAAGGAAAATCCTTCAGGTTGAAACAAAAGGACACTAGACAGTAACTCAAATCAAATACAGATCACCCCTAACGGTGACTCTTGATAAATGTAAAAGTCACTATTAGTGTAGGTTAGGTTTGTAACACCTCACTCTTTCTATATTACTTAAAACACAACTGTATAAAACAATATAATTGTAAATCTACGTCAATGGGCACACAGTGTGCATGACGTCATTTGTGACAATAAAAGGAGGCGGAGATACACAGGAGCAGTTTTTTTTAAACTACTGAAATTAAACTGATATTAATCCAAACAAGACTGCTACAAATTGAGATGTTAATTGTAATCCCAGGGCAACCATTAAAAAAATTAAAAAATACATAGTAAAAAGTGGGAAATAAAATTGGTAAGCTAGAAATTATTTAATACACAAGAAGGCAGACACAGAGGTATTGAGGAATAAAACCTATATGTATAAAAAAATAGCAAAATGGCAGAAATAAATCTTTCCTTATCAGTAATTACTTAAGCACAAGTGGATTAACTCTCCTATTAAAAAACAAGATTTGGCAGAATGTATTAAAAAAGACATGGTCCAACTATATGCTGCCTACAAGAGATTCATTTTAAAGTCTCAAATAAGTTGAAAGTGAGCAAATGGAAAAGATATTTCATGCAAAGAGCAACCAAGAGATATGAAATGGCTATACTAGTATCAAACAAAACAGACTTTAAGATAAAAACTATTACAAAAGACAAAAAATCAGTATGTAAAGATTTTTTTAAAAGTCAATGCACTAATAAGATATTAATAATAGTTATATTATTATACTAATAATTATAAATGTCTATGCACCTAACAACAGAGCTCCAAAACGTGTGAAGCAAAAACCGGGAGAATTGAAAGGAGACAGCCCAACAGTAACAGCTGCAGTCTTCAATGCCCCACTTCCAGTATGGAGAAGACAACCAAACAAAAGATCAGCAAGGCAACAGACACATTCCACAGATGACAGAGGCGTCCTTGACCGATTCGCTCCAATACATGAGCTAAACCCTGGCAGCCCAGTAAAAACACGTGCTTTTTCAGCCACTTTTTATACTGTTGTCAACTCTGATTAATACTTACACATAATGTTTTACCTGTAAGTGGGAATACATATAAATGTAAATTTTAATATTAATTTTAACATTAAAATTGAGAAAATGTGAATTTCAATTATACCACCCAAAATTTTCCTTTGATACTAGTATACACCAAACCAACTTTACATTAAACTAAAATAAATTCCCACTAATACTACGTTTAATTTTTTTAATTTCTAAACCACATTTATAAACAATGTCTGATTAAATTATAATTGAAAGTTAAAGGGAAATTTGTTGAACAATAATTTACCTGGCAGCTACATTACTTTCCCCTACATTTTAAACAAAAGATTAAAATGACCTGTGTTTTTATCAAAAGCTGACACAGCCACATTTGCAGAAAACTAACATAAGTGAAAGGAAACAGGAATATATTATTCTGTAATCTATTCTCAGCTAACTTGTCTAGTTCTTGATATTTTAACTTGATGTGTTCTCATTTACAGTCCAATTACCATGGCCACATAAAGATAAAAACTTATTTGTAAAGCAAAGATACATGTAAAATTAACTCCCTTTCCATTTCTTTCTCCAAGGCAATTTAGCTCAATGGCATCCACTGAATTTTATTCTTTAGGATTACTCTCAAATTATTATGGATGCAAATTTTATATTTAAAAAAACAGAAAACATCATTTTCCCCTCTTTTTTGTTGTTTCCTATTAAAGTCTTACAACCTACTGATTTAATTCTTAAATTGAATTACCAAAGCCTGTAGGGCAGGGTAAAAGGACTCATTAAATATTTAGTTCCAAAAAAGCAATAGTTAGAAACCTATTTATTATATTTTTCTTATTAGTTCTCAACCATGAGTGAATGCTCACAGTTATTCTCTCCAACCTCCATTTTTTAAAAATATATTGCAGGTGAGTAATACCTACCCATGACCCATTGCACCATTAGCTGGTTTTACTATAAAAGTTTTCTGCTTTCTTTTTTTCTTCAATTCTTTCATATAGTTCTGGAATTGAGTATATTCAGCAGGGAAGATCCATGTTCGAGGAACAAAGGTATAATCCAGAGGCCGTGACTTGATCATTCTGTAAGTTAGAGCTAATATTACAATAATTTCTATTCAAACTTTTCTAAATTTTCTTTCTGATACTGAAATTTACTACGAGTTAAATCCCTCTATTCATTTTTTGATTCATTCAGCAAATGTCTATTAAGCACCTACTATGTGCTAGGTACTATTCTAGACATTATTCTAGACACTATGTGCTAGGCACTATTGTAGACATCAGTGAAAAAATAGGCACAGTTCTCTGACCTATGTACTAATTTACATATTAGCAGATCAAACATATCTGAGTATATACTATGTGCTAGGCACTGGGGATATTAAGTTAATATGGTCTCTTCCTTAAGGAATTTAATTAACCTTCCTTAAGGTTATTAATTAAATACAATGTGATAGGTGCAATAAAGGCATATAATTGAAAATAATGTGGAAAGTGTCAACAACTCGGCCTCAAGAATGGGGATGGTGAGCAGGAAATGGCCCATGGCCTGGTGCCATTTAGACTGCTTCTTTAAAGACGATTTATAGTCTCTGCTTCATCCCCAGGCAGAGTTCTGATTGCCTCTTACTGCAGTGTGTTCTGGAGTTTAACTCCTTTTCTGAGGAAACTGCGAAGCCTTGAGTAACTAGAAGTTTTGTTTATATGAACTACATGTGCTTATGCATGTGGTTTCGTGGCTTCGACATACGCCCTAACATTCTTGTGTTTGCCACAAATCAGGCTGCCTATTTGATACGTAACTTAAAGACAACACTCTGTTTAAAATGTTTACTTTTGTGAATTCCAGATGTCAACTATTTTGTATATATTGATTTGCAATAAAAACAAATTAGGAAAAATATTTCAAAGTATCTATTAAAGAAAATCTGATTGTTTCAAAAAAGGTTATAATCTTAGAAGTATATGCAAGTCTTTATATATGAGCAGATATTGTCCCCAAATAAAATTTGCAAAAAACTAAAATGGAACCATAGTATACAGTAGGCAGAGAGGGAAGGCCTAAATTCTAAGACCAGGAGCTTGGAATACATAAGGACACTTGGCCTCCACAACTGGAGGTTCATACAGTTACCATATTTCAAGTGTTCCTTCAAATGAACCATGTAAAAAAGTTATGTTTTCATTATAAGAAGGGATACAATTACCAATTATATGTGTCAAACCCAGAACAATCAACAAGCTAAATAATCTTGGTTTAACACTGGCTGCTGTGAAACGCATCTAAAGGGGGCACAATAACAGTGCTAAAGCCTTTGTTTCTATTTCCCAAACCTTTCAATATACTTATTATACTTTTAACAATGAAATAACGTTGATCAAGCTAAAGCTTTAATTAGAACAATATAGTTTGAAATGATCAGATAGTATTTATGGATAACATTCTTTCAAATATATTTGGAAAAAATTAAAGCACACATATATTCAAGAGAAATACTTTATTACATTTAGGTAATCTAACACAAATCACTTGATGTAAAAATGTGCAACTTCAAAAGAGACATTTGGTCTTGCATAGAAATCTGGGGATCTGGGATAATTTCTGCTCATTGCTCCGTCATGGATTTACTAAATTATATTGAACACAGGACTCATACAACTATTTTTATATTACCAGGCCAATTTTTTTAGATTATATTTTCCTTAAGGAGAATTCCAAGGATCTATAGAATGATAAATTGCCCCTTTGCAATAGCTTCCTATATTCTCTACAAAATAGCCAGAATGATCCTTTCACATAGCCAATCTGGTCGCATTACTAACTCCATCACCCCCTCCTCTTCTTTCGCATTTTAGAATAAAGACCATAATCACTCTTTAGCTAATCTCTCTCCCACCATCAAAATTTCTGTGTTCCAACTACACTTGGCTTTATTCCAGAAACTTGACTATGCACGCTTTCTCCTACCACATGACCTTGGCCCATGCTGTTCTTCCTGCCCAGAGCCCTCTACCTTCTATCTTCACCAATAAATTTGTATTCACCATTTATACTTCAGCTTCCACATCACTTCAGAAAAACTCTCCAATGCCTCATTTAGTTAGAAGTCCTTTACTACACATTGATTTAGAACTTTGCAACGCCTACCACAAAGCTGCAACCCAAAGTTGTAAAAGCCATAAATCTGCTTCTGTAGCCATAGGTTAGGACAGTGCCAAAGTATTCATTTATAAAATATTGTGTACTTAGTTGTATGTGGTTAAACTTTAGTCGCCTTCAAAGTACTCTCCGTTTGATGCATTACACCTATCGAGACATTTTTTTCTACTGCTCAAAACAGTTTTTGAACTTGTTAATTCTGACACATTTTAGTGCTTCTGCATTGGCAAAACATTTCCCTTGGAGGACTTTTTTCATCCAGGGAAACAAAAAAATAGTCACTTGGGTGAGATAAGGTAAACAGGGAGGGTAGGGCACCAGGGTCATGCCATTTTTTGGTCAAAAACTGCTGAACACTCACAGTAGCATGGCCAAGTGCACTAGTAAATCACCCATCATGAAATGGGCAAATGCACTGAAAGAGTATTACAAAAAAATTCACTGAAGCTGAATGCAATCTCTCACAACAACGCCAGCTGGCGCACTAATACAGATGGGTTCCTAGAACACTCACCTAGCAGGGGAAGACTGTATTACAAAAGGCCTGCCCTCCAGACAATGATTCTAGTTTTGGGGGGGTCCCCCCTTGTATTTAATAAATATGTGTTACGTGAAAATAAATGACTTAAATGAAGTACATATTCAAAACTTTACAGAGGTAATTCCCTCCCCTCTTAAATACATTCTTCCTTTAGTTCCTATGTTAACAAAATTACAGTGCCTACACAATATCGTAAGCCAGATACCTAGGAGTCATCTTGGAAACTTCGCTCTTTCTCCCCTTTATTCTTAAATCATAGCAGTTTTCAAGTCCTATAATGGCTATATCCTTCATATTAGGTTAGCCAAAAAGTTCACTTAGCTTTTTTTTCAATAAGATGGCAACTGAAATGCAAAGACTTGTGCCGTGTATGAGAAGGTGCTATGACTGATGGAATGTGTCAAAAGTGATTTGCAAAGTTTCTTGGGACTATTGACATTTTGGCCAAATAATTCTATGCTGTGAGCTGTCTTACACGTGGGAAGATGTTCAGCAGCAGCCTTAGCCTCTATCCACTAGAAACCAACAGTGGGAGAGAGCCAACATACTCAAAATGTCCAAATCAACAAAGTTATTGATGAAAATGAAAAATGTGTCTTTTATTTTACAGAACAGAACTAAACAGACTTTTAGCCAACCCTGTATTTTCCAGATTTATTTTCTCTTCCCCATTCCCACTCTATCCCTTGTTTGGCTTATTACTTCTCACCTGGATGTTAACATCATCCTCTCCAGGGCTTTCTCCCTCTCATCCCACCTTCACTGAACCTGTTGTCTATATTGCCACCAGGATAATCTAAAACACATTATTTCTATGCTTAAACCTATTAAATAACTCCTTATTTCTCTCAGGATAAACAGAAATGTCTGTGCAGTAGTTAAAGAGATTAAACAATAAGTGATTAAATAAAAAACAGTGATATGGCCTGTACAGCCTGCCTTTGCATTATCTCCAGCATCATCTAAGGCTGACTCTCCTTACTTCCTATATAACCATAGAAACTGCATAAAGCGTAAGTCTCTCCTGCTGCTGTCTTTGCCACCAGTCCCTTACCTTCTTCTCAAAGGGTGAAATCCTATACACTTTTCAATGCCTATCTCCTATTTATGTAACTTCTCAGGAAGCCTTCCCCCCTCCCCCCCCCAAAAAAAAAGCCCTCCCACTACCTTTGTGGCCACCGTACACCAACTCCACCTCTCATGCCGCACCACCAAGCTGTACTGAGCATGTCAGTCTTCCTCCCCTACTAGAATGTGCCCTCTAGGCAGAGAATGGGCCTTATTTATCTTGTTTACTTCAGAGTTAGGGCATAAAACAGACATGCAGAATTATTTGTTGAGTGCTAGGCAGACACTACACCTTATTTATGTTGTTTACGCTAAAGCTAGTAATCTCTCGAGGCTAAAATAGAAATTCAAAAATATCTCTTGAGTAAATGGATGCATAAACTTTTACATGGATACATGCAGATATTTCTTTGATTGCACACACAATTTTATTAACCTTTCTCTACGAAAGTGATCACTTTTTAAAATTATTTTCTCAATTTATCACTCAACTTTCTTAAACTAAAAAAAATCTAATCAACAGAACTATAAACTGCATAAAAATTCCACAGTTCGTTCAGTACTTGAGTACCTGTGAACAGTTTTTCCCATGAAAGCAGATTGTTACTCTAAAGAGTGATCTCAGAAATAAATACATGTGCATGTGTATCCTTGGGTGGGCATATACGGGGGGCAGCAAAAGTAGGTCTACAGTTGTTTGTATGAAAAATTGTAGCAGAACCTTCTGTGTGGCGTGGGCCCAGCTCCCACTTGGGGATGCACAGGACCCACACCCACAGATAGGTTCTCTCATGAGTAATCAGATTTACCATATAGCTAGGCTGTTTGGAGAATTGCTCTTTGCTAAAACCCCCTCACCCTGCAAGTAACTTGCAGGTCCAGTGTAACCGGCCGCCTATTCATTTGCTAATATCCTTCTTCTGTGATGTAATGAGGGGTATTGGCTCCTTTGTTGTAACCGGGATAGTAAAGGAGAACCATCTTGTAATGTGAGGAGACAGTAAAATAAAGGCCTATCATGGCAGAGGCTGTGGCTTTTGCTCCTCTTGAGAGAAAAGCCATGCTGTTGTCCTATTTCCTCCACCAGACTCGGTAGTCCGTGTCTATGTTTTAATTCATCCATAATGAGGCAGACACTGCTGGCTGGTGTCCATCTCAAAAAATAATACAATAATTAATAGTGCAAGAATAAACTGTCTTGCGTACTCACAACTGCAAGCCTATTTTTGCCTGACCCTGTCTGTATGTGGTCTCGGTGTAGGTGTGTGCACACACATGCCCACTGCAGTGCCTGGAACATATTAGACACTCAGTAACCAGGATGTGAAGACACATATGCACACATGGCAATAATGCAACAAATTAGTTCCTGCAAGGCTTAACTGAAAATGAGTAAGAACATATTAAATAAAAAGAAGAAAGAACCCCTGAGATTGTGGAAACCAAGATCCTGATCCATCATCGCTGCTGTTCACGATTTGTTAGACTTTGTGCAAGATGTTGCTCTGACCTCCAGTTACCGCCTTCGCAAAGCGCAGGAACAGAATCAGAGAACTTTTAAGACCTTCCTAGCACTAAAATTCTCTCTCTTCCATCAAAATATCATTTCAAATCAATGTGACTTTGTGAAAGACAGCACTATAATATTCAAAATGTAAATTTCTAACAGAGCTATTCTATTACAAGAAAATGAAGATTACTTGGTCATATTTCTTGCTAAGAAATCCTTCCTACAGATCTCTCCCATTCCTGGGAAATGGTTGATCCTCTGGAAAATAAAAAGGTAAACATTAATATTCTCACTGACTTATGAATAAATTCCTTTATATTATCATACAGTTACCACCAACCTTTAAGTTTTCATGTCTTAATAAACAGACAACTATTAATGTAATATATTTAAATTAAATGACCTACAATAAATTAAATAATCTATAGTAATCAGAGAATAAAATTGCATAAATTTTAAGAAATCAGAAAAGGATTCTCACATAGACATTATAATTTTCTGTGTTGAGTAACTGATAATTCATCGTTGAAATTATTTTGGGCATTCTAGATTTACTCTATTCCCATAGATAAGCATTGCATAAAAGCTGGTAAAAATGGACTTATTTGTTCCCTATAGTAAAATCTGTATTACCATCCAAAATAACAGATGAAGAACTATACAAATGTCAACTGTCTAAAATTCTATGCATTTGGCCTTATAAATTTAAGTTTGTGTCAAATACTAAACATAAAAGAATGAAGCCAGATATATAACTGACATTACAAGGTATTTCCATATTATGATCTCTCTATGCAATCTATTCCACATCACTCATCTGTAAGCATAATGCAAAACACCGGTCTAGGAAAAGTTTACTTCCATCAATTCTTACTTAAAGATGGAAAATGTTAAATTTACATCTAAAAGAATGCAGGCTCTGTCTGCATTGAGTAAGTACAACTGGACAGCGACAAAACACGCTATTCGGGTAAGTTGGGACTGAAATTTAATATGTCAACATATTAAGAACCCTATCTAAGGAAAAGTATAAGGGAATTCACTCAGCTTCCCTAATGGCCAATAATTGGTCATGATTAATTCCCCACCTGGTAATTTTGTAACTCTGCAATCTTCTCCTGCTGAACTGCAGAATCACACCATATAAGGTTACTTGTTTCATCCTCATCTGGAGTTTTCAGAAATCCCATTTCATCGATTACTAAACGAACTGCAAGTAAATGATTAAGTTAAACCAAAATTAAAATACCTCAGCAATATATTCAATAGGAAAACACTTTTTAATGTACATATATAAATTTTAGCTTAAAGTGTTTCATTGGGAAAATACCCATTAGTTACAGCATAAGCTTATTTTGAGTTACAGCAATTTATCTAAGGCCAGATTATACTCAAAAGTAACTGCGAATGGTTTTTAGGTCGCACCCAAAACCCTTAGCTTCAGTCCCTAAGATTTAACAGGTACACAACACTGTTAAAGAGGTCAGTGATTATTCATGGCACAAGGAAAACACATGCACAGCAAGATGACACCTCTATCAGGAAAATGTACTTCCATGGCTTTCGCATGACCTTGGGCTAGGTACAAAAGGGAAAATAGCCCCTGATCATTATATATCGTTAGACCTAAGCTATACTTTCTGCCTCCCTAGTTCAAATTATTTTTAGCAGTTAAAATCAAGTCAGCATGCTGACTAAGAATACAAAATAATAAAGCAGAATTCACTGCACATACTGGAAAACTGGCTCCCTTATCTGTCCCAAATTCTCTTAATATTACTGAAAAGAATTTATGCTCAGAGGAAAGCTTGCTTTTTAGTACAAACTATAGACTCTTCTCTGATTTTGATATCATAATTGATGTATTGATATTTTTCTCCCAAAAAATTTCAAGTTCAATCTAATCTACAATGAAGATAAGCAAACTACTTAGGATAAATTTTGGGTTACAACAAAATTCTAACTACATAGCAGTGCTTCAGTGTTTTATTTTTAAATGTTTTACTGGTATCCAGTGTGTGAGGAGAAATGATAAAAAGCAACCAATTGTCTGAATTATTTGGCTCAAGTATGAAACTGATGAGCGAACACCTGTTGGTGTCAAGTCCTGGGGGCTCACGTTTGTCTCTTAGCCGAAGGAAAAAAGAACTTTTTCATAGAACAGTGTCTAGGACACAGGCCTGTAAAGGAGGTCAGTGATGGGAGGTGGATGAGGTTGGGGAGCGGATTGCTGGGCTGACGTTGCTGTGATCCATGAGAGGCTCAGTACAACCTGGGTTGTTCTGAAGGCCCAGGTGACAATGCATGAGTGTTGGGAAAAGGGCTGGTCCTCTGCCACAAATGACCAAGCAGCTCTGGTGTCCTGAGGGCTCAGGAGCTGCTGTGCCCCCTAGAGTTCATAGGGAGGGCGGGCACACCACAGCCTGGGAGACTCTTTTAACTGGCTCACTGGACAAAAGCAAAGATGAGGCCAGAACAGCAGCTCAGGAGCAGATCTGTTCCTGAATACATGAGACACATGATCTGGGCCCCTCAGAAATAACTGGCAAGACCATGAGGAGAGAAATGGAACCAGAATCAATATGAAGAATACTAATGCTACTTCGGTCCTCTGAACACTTCCCAGGAAACTGAGACAGAACTGCATTTAAACACTCTCCTTTCAATCAAGGTTTCCCATGAACCCCACAAGAACTTTAAAAGTTATAGAAGAAGTTGACACCACCCATCAATCACTTTTACAATGGACACCTTACTCTAGTTTTTTGCTCTGGAAAATAGGCTGAAATCTCACCCACTCACACCAACCTGCTTTAAGTCTTTTCCTCTGAGGAACACCTGGTGGAATAGAGCAGCAATTTTCAACCAATGTGCTGCGGCACACTGGTGTGCTGCAAGAATTATTAAAACAGGCAAAACTTTACTATTTACTCAGGGGCGCTGGCTTCTT